>APFE030315011.1:170699-272846 GCA_000404065.3 Pinus taeda
ACAATTATAAGAAGAATTACGGCCTAAATCACATATCAAAAGAACTTTGTCCACGTGTTTTGAACCAACCAATGTGGTTCATCGTCAGGACGAGTGGTTCATCGTCAGGACGAAACGCGTCCTGATGAACCACACTGGTTGGTTCGAAACGCGTCGGCAAAGGTCTTTTGATATGTGATTTACGCCGAAATTCTTCTTATAACTATGATGAATCACAGAAGCCTCAATTCTACAAATGATACACGATATTAGATATCTCGGCTTAATAATGTAAATATTATAATACCAATAATAAATATTATCCATTTAAATAATAGAAATCTAATGGTTACTATTCCTATTATTGTTAATTTTAGAACCTAATTCAATTATTATTTTATCAAAATATTAACACATAACCGATGCAAACATCTTTTTTAAAGAAAGTGTAATTAATTTACAAGGGTAACGGTAAATTATTATCTTAATATTGCAATAATAATATTCACATTAATATTTGATAATATTATATTTATATTATTTAGAATATTAGGAATAATAATTTAGTTAATTGGGTAGATAGGAGTAATATTTACCATTTTAATTAGATATATTATTCTCATACTAATATATTGGTAATATTAGGAATATTAGTAAAAATGATAAACTAGTTTTGAAAGTAAGAACATAAATAGATTAAAAAAATAAAAAAATAGAATAAATTAAAGAAGCTCAAGATGTTTAAGAAAGAATATTTACCTTCTTATTCTAATAAGTAAAAAAACAAGAGTAATTATTAATAATATATTAGGTAAATATGATTAGAAAAGATGCTTGCATAGGTTATATGTTAATATTTTGATAAAATAATAATTGAATTAGGTTCTAAAATTAACAATAATAGGAATAGTAACCATTATATTTCTATTATTTAAATGGATAATATTTATTATTGGTATTATAATATTTACATTATTAAGCGGAGATATCTAATATTGTGTATCATATTTATATTTTATTATATATAATATTATATAATATATGGGTTAATGGGATAGAAATATTTACCATTTTATTCCTCATCCCAATATATGGTAAATATTAGTGATTTTTATGGTAGAAATAAATATATTAATAAAATAGTAATTAAATTAGGTTCTTGATAATGTATGATATCTACCATTCTAAATATTTAAATAAATAATGAATTTTATATAAGGACAATGGAAATTAATATATTATTTATAGTAATAACCATATACATATTTATAATAATAAGTAAATGGATAAATATAATAATTAGATACATTTAGGTCCTTCCCCCGGGAGCCTGGTCAAACCTAGCTGTTAGAGGTCTGGTAACCGTTACCCTGTCAATTTAGCTGTTGGAATGGCCTGTTGTCCCTATTTATTGCATCGCTCAGATTGGATCTTCAACTTGTCCTGACGATGAACCACACTCGTTGGTTCGAAACGAGTCCACAAATGAATTTGTATGTGATTTTGCCGAAATTATTCTCTAAACAAGATTATGGATCACAGAAGCCTAAATTCTTTAATTTAATTATTATTATTATTATTATTATTATTATTATTATCCAATTTTAAAGTCACGGCCAAGCCAAACATCAAATTGGTGTATAAGACCCCCTTGTTTGTGGAACAAGGGACCCACTTTCACCAAATGATATATACTCTACCTGTCTGGTTGTGAACACGTGACAAGAACCCCCTTGGTTGTAGGAAAAGAGACCCACCTTCGCCGAACATCAAATTGGCGTATAAGACCCCCTTGTTTGTGGGACAAGGGACCCACCTTCGCCCAATGATACATATTCTACTCCTCTCGTTTTGAACAAATCAACTCTTAAGAAGAAATGCAAGCTCTTAACCCTTAGACCCACTCAAGCTCTATAATAATTTGCATGTAGCTAAATAATTCTTATTAACAATAATATTAAATTGTATGATTTCATGTTCATTATTGTCCTCTACACCTCTCATTTTGAACAAATCAACTCTTAAGAAGAAATGCAAGCTCTTAACCCTTAGACCCACTCAAGCTCTATAATACTTTGCATGTAGCTAAATAATTCTTATTAACAATAATATTAAATTTTATGACCTCATGTTCATTATTGTCCGCTTAAATCTCCCAAAACAAATTAAAAAAACTAATAAATTTGATTTATTGAAAATATAAAAATATTTTTTTTGAAAATATTTTTATTTTTATTTTTTTATATTAAAATATATATAAATTTGATTTATTGAATATATATATATATTATCTTTAAAATCTGAAAATATTTTTTTTTTTAATTTTTTTATCTTAAAAATATATAAATATTATAATTTATCATAAAGTTCTTGAAAGTCCTTTTGTTATAAATTTGTAATAAAGTATTGAAAGTCCTTTTTGTTAAGATAGTCCATTTCGGGAAGTGAACAACAAAAAAATAGCTAGATGAATCTTTTAATCACAAATGAGTATTTGTGAAGGTTTGTGTTTGACCCGTCCTAAATCACTAGATACAAAGTTTTATAACATTTACCTTTTTTTCATTCCATTGAATGAGTACTCTTTATCAAATTACATAAATTTTTATAACATTTACCTTTTTTTCATTCCATTGAATGAGTACTCTTTATCAAATTACATAAATTTACAACATCATTAGACAAGTCCATTCTCATAATGGTAGAAGTTTTGGATGGATCATTAATAATATGAAGATTAAATTTAGTTGTTTTTAGTATAATTTTTTTGGAAGTTTTTAGGATGGGTTTTTTTTGGTGGGTTTGGGTTTTTCTGTTTTAATTTCTTTAAAATTAGTAGGAATCTATTGAAATCACAAGTTTTATGGGTAATCCCTGCACAATCGAAGTGTTTTGGGGTTTTTCAAGGCATTGAATCCATATATATATAGTCAAAAAAACCAATTTAAATAACAAAAATTGAAATTTCACCTCAATTTTTTTAGCTAGATTTCGACATCAAAAAGTCCAAAAAGTCTCACTAAAAACAAGTCCCAAAATTAAGAGTATAAATTATCAAAGTTAGTGTATTGCATTTCACATTTACAATTTGTAAATGAATTAATTTAATGTATTTTTATTTTTTTTGAAATTTTGACTATATAAAGATTTTACAGAGCACAAAAAGTTGAGTTGTAGTTTATATGTTATATATTTTGGAGTTTTTTTTAGAGGACAGAATATTGAGTTGAAGTCTATCTAAGAGTCTAAGTTTACACTTTTGTGATCCATATTAATAATGACAAATTCTTTCGGAAACAATCACATAGGAGAAATTTCGTCGACGTGTTTCGAACCATCCAGTGTGGTTCATCTTGTCCTGAAGATGAACCACACTAGATGGTTCGTAACGCGTCGACGAAATTTTTCCTATGTGATTGTTTCCAAAAGAATTTGTTTCTATCTAAGTGTGTCGAGGTTTTTTCAGGGTGTCGAACCCAGATATTTAGTCAAACCCCAATTTTAAATAAGAAATGTCAAGATTTGACCCAAAAAAAATCACCAAATTTTGACCAAAAACTTCAAAGCTTAAAATGATTAAACAACACTAGCCATATAGATTGTTTTCTGTGACAAAGATTAATGAGTATAGTTTCAAAGAATTTGAAAGATCGAAATAATTAAGTATATGGAGGTCAAAGTGCTCTTCTGCAAATGCAAGGATGCAATTTTGATCTATTGTACTAGAGGGAAAACTTAAAATTATGATTAACGCTGATGTTTTCATTGAACTTGTTCAAGATATCATAAAGTTATAAGGCAAATTGTTGGAAGCTAATTGTCATCAATATTAGAAAATATAATAGAATATTTTAATCACATCTACGAGGCCAAACAGGCCACTGGTAGTTAGCAAAGAAAAACCTGCATATTCCAAAAAGTTGCACCTGAATCTCCTTTTCCTTTTGTATCTTAGATCTTCTACTATGTATCTTGAGGAGAGATTACAAACAAAAAATTATTATTCCATTTTTTAAGAAATGATCATTGAAACAAAAAATTATTATTCCATTTTTTAAGAAATTATCATTGAAAATGACTTAAATAAATCAGAAGAAGACACCATTTTTATAGTATAAAGAATGTGTTATTAGATAAAGAACCTTGAAATATTACTAGATTTCATTAAAAGAACAATCATTTCTAAGTAATAAGTGGTATATTTGGGATAATATTAAAGTAAAAAAATTTGTAATGGGGAAGAGATGTTTTTAAGTTTGGTCACATAAAAAGATAGAGATTAATTAAGTCTAGGGTTGTTAGAGTTGCATTAAACAAAAATTCAATTACGTATTGCTATTGTAATATGGGTGCACAAATTTTATTGATGTAATAAAGTTGATGCAATAAGGGAGGAAGGATGTAATGGTATTACTTTGGAAAATTCATTGAAATTGTTATGTACCTAACAACATTTTTAACAAGTATTTGACTATGTGTGCATGACCTATTTTGTGTCCATGATCATGATTTTGTAATAATGTTATATGATACATTTGTAAAAATGTTACTTTTATATGATAAATATTTAATTTCTTGATTACTTACTTAAGGCTTGAGTTAGAGCTTTGCGCCATTATTCTCTCTCTTATCATTTAATCAAATATAATGAACTAGCTACAAGTGTGCATTTATTGGAGTTGTCTTCATCCATTTCTCAGAATTTTAGCAATGATCCACCATTGGGTCTACAAGTGGGCACACTCTTTTGCTTAATTTTGTGTCTTATATTACATTTTGTGTTTGAGTTATTTTTATTTTTGCAATAAGGTATTACATGCTGAGTGTTAGGACATTACAAGTTGGTATAATGGCTTCAATTGATTTCTTACTCTTGTATTTTGTTTATTTATCTTTTTTGTGAGGAAGAAAAGGTTGAATTAGTATGTGACTAAGGCATTGTAGCAAAACAACTAGAAGGATTCATAGAAGAAATAATAGAGATGATATGGTTATAAGTCATAGGAAAATGGCACATGGAACATGGTCTACAGTCTTCAACAACAATCATAAGGTCTCTGAGTCGGGAGAGGAGGAAAAAAATTCTTATAGAATGAAACATAATACCCCACCAAGATCATTATCACAAACCCAATTTTAACATTTTATGAAGAACTCACAAAATGGCTTGTTGTAAAAGCAAGGCCAAGTTATCATTCAAGGTGCAACATATGTATGGCTAGGAGGACAAGTTGAATGTGAAACTACAACATTGGATGGGATAGTCCATGCTTGGGGTGAGAGATGGATTGCCATAATCCCTAGAGGGGATTTTAAACATACTACATCTGCATTAGCTTAGAGAATAGAGAATACTTAGAAAAGGCCTTATAATATTCATTTTATGTACTTCTTTCAAAAGGAGTTGAGCATTGAAGAATATAGTAAGAAATTTCAAGTCCTCAAGTCTAACATTGAACAATCATAGTGTGTGACATTTGTGTTTCAAATATGAAAATAGAAATCGAGATAGAGGTTGATTATTTGAACTTAACTTTTTTTTTAAATCCATTATTATTGCTAGAAAAATAGAGATCCCTATTAAATACAATAAGAGAAAAACATTTGGTTCCACTAAAAGGGGTCATACATATGATAAGAATGCCAATGAAGTGTAGAATTCCACAAATCAAATTCCTTGGCTATTAACCACTCACCATCAAACATTTGTTGCAAATTCTCTAAACCCTTGTTTGAGGGTCATGCCTATAATACTCGAATTTTTTAATGGCCAAATACCTACATTTGTCTAACTATAATATAATCATACAAGTGATTTCCTTCCCTAAAAACCAAATAATGAGTCTAGTCCACATGACAAATCCCCTTTTCTAGAAGAAATTAGAGAACCCATTAGCTCCCTTGCTATATTGATTAAGTTAGGTACATTGGATGCCTTTACATATTATGCACCTATGTACACTGTATAATTTCACAGTTTATGCCATATTAAAAAAAAGGGGTTCATGTTATGTTTAATCCTACTAGTACACTTAAAATTCTTGATGAGTAACAAGTTAAGAATTTGGGCCTCCATTTACATACCTCTACTTTGAAAAGTTAACTCACAACATATGTCTAAAATTGTGAAGAAGGGTCACCTTGGTTTCATGGATTCTTTATACTATATGGATGTAACTCCTTCTCAACTTCAAGAGTATAAGTTGGTCCTCTAAGAGATTCCTATAAACATCCACCCAATATGGGCATGGAAGATGTTATTTAAATGAAGCATATAAAAGGTCCCATAGTGGTATGGCTCTATTGATATGAATACTTTCATAATTATGAGATTGAAAGGCATTTTGATGAACTTTTGAATGGCTACGCCATAATTCCTAGTAAGAGCCCTTATGCTACCCAAATGTTTTGGTGAGGAAAAAGATGATGTGTAGCGCCTATGTATTGACTATAGAGCACATAATAATTGGATCACCATTAAGAGAAAATTCCCTACAAATCATTTAAATGATCTAATTACTGAGTTAAATCTTTCCATTTTTTATAAGATTGACTTGCATTTAGGCTAAGAAACTATATGGCTCCAAGAAAAAGAAGACTATGTTATTTAAGATTCATCAAGGAGACTTTCAATTTTAGGTGATGACATTAAACCTTTGCAAAGATCATACTATAATGAACAAGGTATTTGGTAAGTATCTCCACAAAACTTTTGTTATGGCATTCTTTGGCAATATACAAATATATAATAGAACATTCACTACGCATCTAGAGCATGTGAAACTTGTATTAGATACTTTATCACAACATAGGATTTATGCAAAGAAGTCCAAGTGTAGTTTTTTAATACATTTATTGAATATATTAGTCATAACATCTTGATGAAAGGTATTTATGTAGATCCTACAAATATTCAATCCATTCAAGTCAAGCCCTTTGATATGAACATTAGTAAGCTTCGAGGATTTTGGGGTTTCGTGGGATGCTACCACAATTTTTTCTTAATTTTCTATTATTATGCATCCTCCTAAATTAATGAATAAAGTTTCCTTCCATTGGTCAACTAAGGGACAACAATATTTTCAACTCTCAATGGAAGCTCTTGATTCAACCACATTTCTTGTTATTCCTATTTTCACTTCATTCTTCACCATTGACTGTGATTCATGTAGGTTTGGAATTTATGCATTACTCATACATGATGATATACCCTTTAAAAAAAGAAAAAAAATTAAATGGCTAAGAGAAATGTATGTCCACTTAATACAAAGAAAGATTAGTTATACTTCTTGTAGTGGCCAATTGGTGTCAATTCTTCTTAAATAATAGCTTATTTATTATTAATCAACTTATCCTAATTATAATTTACTAATGTTGTGTAATTTTGCAAAGGATCAATAAAAAATGGGTTGAACCCTTGCATGGTGGTGACATTGAGATCATTTATAAGAAGGGTAAGTATAATATTTATTGTAGGTGTTTTATCTTAATGAGATGGACCACCAACCTTAAAATCCATCTTAGTCAACCATTTTACTTGGATACAATGTTCATATAGACTAAATTGTACATCCTCCTACATTTCAACTCCAACAAGACGTTATTGATCACAAGAAGGGTACACCTTGGACTATCAATAATATTGTCAACCTCTTTAAAATTTGCATATACTTATGGCATAGTTGTCATTTTATCAAATACTTTCTTCACCACAATATTAGATCGTCCTTTGTTGATAATGTTATTTGCCACAAAAATTGTAGAATTTTATCCTCTCAATTTTATTTGTTAAAGATGAAGTGTGATATAGAACAATTTTTGTTAGAGCTTGACAATTTATAGTGAATTAAGGTGGAAGAAACTCCTTAATAGTGTCTTATCTAAATCTAATCCAGATTGGATCATTATATTATTTTTCATCCATCTCAATGCACTTGGAGTGAAACAAATGGAGGAATCATCTCACGAGACCGTTTTTACCGGCGGTAACCAGTTTGGCGAAACGGGGTCTGAAACCTTCCAGGAACATTTTGAGGAAGATAAATAAATGACCAAACTCTTCCATATAAAGATACAGGTCAAGAAGACCAAGATTGATGCTCTGTTTGACTTAGGGTCACACGCGAATCTCACTGCATAAGAGTTGTTCAAGAAGTTCAGGCTAGAATTTCATGATCATCCAAACCCATACCCATTGTGATGGGTAAATAAGGATGCAAAGTTGAAAGTAACTAAACATTGAAAAATTAGATTTGATATCAATGTTGATTTTATTGATGAAGTATATCTAGATGTGGTTCCCCTTGATGTATGTGGAGTCATGTTTGGGAGTCCATACATGGGCATGTGTGATGCAATATTCATGAAGAGATCCAACTAGTATCGGCTAGTCAAGGATGGAAAATCGTTCATCATCAACGTGCATAAAGGCAAGTCAAAAATTTCACTAGTAAGTGCTAACCAAGCTAAGAAATTGATCAGTTACAACAAGAAGTATGCTTTATTTTTTTTAAGAGAGAGTAATTCTAAAGAGGAGTCAATAAGAGGCAAGACATCCCTGGAGTGGTGTACTAAGAAACAAAAACAAAAGTTGGACGAGTTTTTATAGGCATACAGGGATGTGTTTTGAAATCCTAAAGGGTTACCACCTATGAGAGAAGTGGAGCAAGAGATCTAGATATTTCCATACTCCCCATTGTTAAATATTGATTTGTATAGGTAGTATATTATAGAAGCAAGTGAGGTGAAGATACAGTTGAAACAACTACTAGAGCAGGGTGTCATTCGAACGAGTACATCACCACGTGGGTCACCCATCATCACTATGCCAAAGAAGGATGGGACTTGGAGAATGTGTATATATTACAAGGCATTGAATAAAATCATGCTCAAGAACAGATACCCCCTACCTAGGATAGATGATCTGCTAGATCAGTTGCAGCAAGCAACGTACTTCAACAAGTTGGACTTGAAGTCTGGATATCACCAGGTCTGAGTCAGAGAAGAAGATACATGGAAGACTGCCTTCAAAGCCAGACAAGGTTTGTATGAGTGGTTAGTCATGCCATTTGGCCTATGTAATGCGCCAACTACATTTATGAGATTAATGAATGATGTACTATGCCCTTTTATAGATTCATTTATTATTGTCTATTTATATGATATATTGGTATATAGTGTTACCTGGGAGGAGCATATTTCACATTTGATGCAAGTGCTAGAAGCATTGATGTTGGCTTAATGGGGCATGACCTAGGTTCAAAGTTAGTTGCACCAAACAAATCCCTACACTATTGGCCCTTTCAGCATCAATCCACGAAGCGCGGATTGAAGTCTCACCCGAGGCAGTATGGGGGGATGCTGGAACCAAGTTTTCATAGCCAAATATCAGTGTGATGTCTTTTATGTCCTAGATCTACCTTTGCATAGATCTGTAAGCCCTTAAGGCTTGGTACTGCAATTCCCTTGAAACGGTCTTTATACCTCCACGAAGGCCTACGGTCAGCATTTACGGACCCTGAGCAGACGAATTAGCTATTTACACACACCTTAGATTACTCTTGGATTAGTGTGTGCTTAGATCTACCCAAGTGTTCAATAAACCTAACAGAAAGTGTTATGATCTTTGCGTAACCACTTAACATTAATTGTGTTCAGTTAATAAGATGGATCCAGTAAATTCACACATCAATACATCATTATTTCATAAAGACATTATTCATTACAACACATATCACAACCATAAATAATAGAGAGAAACAGATAAAACAGATGAATTTTCCCAACAATCCTCTTTATTGATATTCAGTATAAGGTTACAAACTCAAAACTTCCCTATGCACTCAGCTACAGGGGTTCACACACTCAACTGCAGTCACTACTCTAGGCCTCTGCGCACTCAGCTATGGACACTACTCTAGGCCTCTGCACACTTAGTTGCAGAGCCTTTCCCCCCTCTAAGACTTACTTCACTGCGCTAATTCTCTAGAATGCTTCCGTCATACCCATAGGCAAAGACATAGATCTGCCTTAGACTCCCTAAGACACACCTATTTATATAATCCCATGGTCTACGAACCATGGGTAGATCTTCAAAAACTGACTCAAGTTTACATAAATGATGGTAAAAACCCTTTTTGACTCTTAATTAACTACGTGCTCCGCGTCCACAATTTGCGGAGACTTTACATCCTTTTACATCAAAGCTTTGGTGTTTCCCCCAAAATTGACCCAGGAGACCCCATCCCAACAGGCCCCCAACACAAAGGTCATGACTCACCCTCGAGTCACTCAGTTGGTGCAGTGATCTTACTACAAAGATCCCCCAGCTCCACCTACACAACTGCTACTTCATTCGCGCTTTGCATGGATGCCTGCTTCACTTGTTCCACCAGATTCTCTGTAGCTAGTCCTTCACCAAATCACTTGATATTTTGTTGCATGAGCTGCAAGTTCATCAACTTTTCCTAAATGTTGGCTGAGACTTGCTAGGCTTCATCCAACCAAGGACCCAACTGTTCCTTAAGCATTGCTTCCTTTTTCTATGTTGCTTCCACTTGTGCAAGGAGTTGCTTTTCCTCCTGCAACTTGGCGAGGCATTGTGTTGTAGAAATGGAGCGCGTCATCACCCTAACCTCATCGTACTACTGCTAGAGCTTACAGATATCTATACTCAATATTTGCAAGGTGTGATCTTCTTGTAGGGTCGTCATGACTTCCATGGCTTGTTCAAACAAAGTTGTGACTGCAGCATCCACAGTAGCTATCCCTTCCTTGATTGCAGTGTTGCATTGTTCCTTAACCTCGAGCGGAGTGGAAGGATGTGACTTGAGTTCCAGCTCCATGATTTTTATATTGAGCTCAAATTGAACTCTAGCCATCTTTGCTTTTGCATCGCGAATGCTTCCAGTGAGTTTCTGGATCTTGGCCTCTAGTTGTGTGTCCTCAAGGATGTGCAACTCTAGCACTATTCAACACACCTCTATAACCATTACCAACAATTGGGCGCTCTGTGCCTAGATGGCATCCCTTTCCTTCAGGGGCTACATCTTCTCAGCGAACATTTGTTCATTTTTCACCCTGTAATTTCTAATTAAACTGAGATCACACTGCTCATGTGCTCTTAATTCCAATTTCACACCTGTCTGTAGCGCGTGAAGATATTCATCGGGAAGCGCTGCAATATTGAGGCCAATGTTCTTTAGGGTGCTAACGATGATCTTGCCATCAGTCGATTCCCTACTCAGGGACCCTTCTAGTAGCACAACTGTCCTGAGGTCCACTATCCTGACCAGTTCGGCAGCCTAACTTGCCTCTAGTGCCAGGCTCGTTTATGTGGTGATAACCTAACCTATACCCACCTGTATTCTGTTGGTCTAGATCTATAGTTCACGTAGATCCTTCTGAATATTACATAATGACTGCATGTGTTGTTGCTTGAACTACTGTAATAGTTCGGCTGTAGTGCAACACACTTTGTCCCTGATCTCGTCGAGTTTTCCCTCTGTTAGCATAATGGGATCCACTAGTGGTTTAGTCGCCTTTGTATTCTTCCGAGACCCCTCCTGTTGTTGTTCTTTGTGCTTCCTTACCTGAAATGGGGTGCTCTGCCCCTCATCGCCTCCACCACCTTGTGTTGACTATTCTTCCTCCTCGGTTTCAAGTGAGGGATATTTTCCGCTCTATTCAAAGTTGCACTATTCTTGTTCATCCTACTCCTTTGCAGTGCACTCCTTTTCCATTCAGGCCTTCTCTTTGGACTCCTTCTTTTGTTGTGTGGCCAATTTCCGTGCTGCCTACTTTCCTGCATCCTTCCTCTTTTTCTCCATTGAGCTCCCCATGCATTTGATGGTACTTGCGCCGAATTCGGACAGAGTATGCCAATTTGTTGGCCAATGCTTGATTACCTCTTGTATGGTATCCTCGGTAACTAGGTATGGAAGATTGAACCACTTTTGTTGCGGGTCCTTCTACGCCTTGATGTAAACATGGTGGAAGTTTGCCTTGAACTCAACATATTAAGATAGTTGTTTGTACATGGTTGGGGAAAACCATGGGTGTTGGTTGATGGCCATGGGAAGCTCTACTCCATCAATACCCAGAATTTTTTTTTTTAGTGACCCATGCGATGTTCTTTGTGACCCAGAGGGAGGCAAATTGTGCAACTACCGGTAATCCAACCTCCATGGGAGGAAACTAGCTGTCCTCCGGCAGATCCCAAGCAACCAGCACAATGGAGAGCAGCAACCACACATAGTGGAAGGTCTTGCTCTCATCTTGGGCCTCGCGACAATTTGCAAGGAACTCACTAAATAAGTATCGTGACCAGTTGAACTGCACACCTTTCACACATTGTGTAGCCAACGACACCACAGACGTTGAAATCTCGTCCGCATGGTACTTCCTCATAACCTTTTCGGCTAGTATGTGGGTGGAAATTTTTACCGCAGGATCGTTGATGGATGTTATGTAGTACCCACGTGACTTCTTGATAAGCTCAATTTTCTTCTTCATCCCTCTGCCAAGTCTCTCTCACTTGTGTTTCTGCCAAACTCCTTGGGAGGATTCAAACCTTAATGTGGTAAGTGCATGATCCTATGGATGATTATATCGGTGATGGGGATAGGTGCGCCAAGCCACAAGCACCCATCGTGCACCAGAGTAAGCAACTGTTGTATACAGGTGGTATTAATGTTAGAGTGGTGGTAGTGGGCACCCACAACAAGTTCAACAATCTGGATTGCTCGACTCTGCAGATCCATTCAACTAATTCCAACTCACTGACACCTGAGCCTTTGTAATATATTCACCTCATATATTTCTTTGTTGCAAGGTGGGGGAACCTTTCATGGTCATCCAGGTCCCAATACTCCATTTTTAAAAGGGGAAACCGTGCTAGGTGTGGACCTTCGAAGGTTATATTTTCTGGAAACAAGGGCATATGAATGAAAAATTTCTCTAAATCTGGGCCTTAGTGACCTTCGCCTTCCCTTTATGAAGAGGGATATAATTTGGAAACTTGGGATGGGCTTCGTACCCTCAGTATCTATATCTTCGGTTCTCTCTTCGGCCTCCAAATCTACAACCTTCTCAAGTTTCTTATCCTTCTTCTGTGTCTGGGCAATAGAATGCTTCCGAGGTGACTCGCGTACTGGCATCGGCCTCTTTGGTTTGTCTTTCTTCGGCTTTTGGGTCTCTTTCATAGGTGTAGGCTTCGACCTAGGCAACCTCAGCACCTAGGCACAGGAGCCGAAGCCTCCATGCTCATAACCTCTAGAGCAGCTCCTTTAGAGGCAATAGTTCCTCCAGTGCTTGTAGTCTTAGTGGGACCTAGTCCTGAAATGATGTCGCAAATAAATTTCCTATCTAAATCAAGCAATTTATCAAATGTGGGGCTTGTGATCAAAGCTTCAAAGAACTCATGATTCATAAGCAACGGATGGCACATCTCAAAAATTCTAAGGGTGCAAAGTGTTCTCTGCTGGATTAGCACGCATAATTTATAGGGGAATTTGAATTCAAATCCAACCGTTCCCCCCAAAATTTGTCCATTAATGTTGATTTGGTGGCAGATCTCTAAATATTTCAACCTTAAATGATGCCCACCCTCCCCTCTTAACCGTCTCCGGGCTGTCAAATCATGAACAGTGACTCTAACAGTCATTTTCTGGATATGTTGCGCGATATATCCGTCCATAACATAGCTTCCTTCACGTGGCTTATGGTACTGTGATGTCACCTTGTTGCGTGCAACCCCCTTGTCCCGAAGTCCCCAACACCGGGAAGTGTAGTTTATAGTCCCACGCTTCCTTGTAGCTACCTAGAGCACTAAGATTGCTTGGCCGTCATGTAGTCATTGAGCCGGATCTCCTACGCATGACTTCAACTGACTTCTATTCACCCTTCCCGGAAAAGATTCCCCGTTCATATTTGCGAGCTGAACTGCACCCCCATTTGTGATTTCTTTGATGACATATGGCCCCAACCAGTGCATCTGAAACTTTCCTGGAAACTTAGCAAACTTACTATCATATAATAATACCAAATCATTTACCTTGAATGTGCGCAACTTGATGTGGCGATCATGCCAAGCCTTTTCTCGTTCCTTCTGTATTTGTTGATGGAATCCAGCCAAGAATCTGTCCTCTTCAAGCTCCATTAACTGTGTGAGCCACTCTTCTAAGGCTTCGCGGTCCACCATCCCTGTGAAAGATGCTATGCACAAACTGGGCACAATGTATTCCACAGGCATGACAACTTCTACACCATAGACAAATCGGAAAGGTGTCTGACCTGTTAGATTTTCGCAAGTAGTCGTATAAGCCCATAATACCGTCGGTATGCGCATGTCGCAATCATTCTATTATGTGTTGTAAATCTTTGTCATTGCATTCTCCAGGATCTTATTGAAGGCCTCAACTGTTCCATTAGCTTGAGGATGATATTATGTGCTTTTCTGATGATACACATGGAACTCTTATGTCAACGCGTTGATCATTTCATTGAGGAAGTGTGTGTCATGATCACTCATCAATATTTTTGGGCAGACAAACCTGGTTAACACATACTCAAACAACAATTTAGCTATTGTGGCTCCTATACAATCTTTCATAGGTTGTGCCTCCGCCCATCTAGTCAAGTATTATGTCGCGATGATGGTATAGCACGCCCTTGTTTTCTTACCTGGGAGCTGAATTGGTCCTACAAAGACAATAGCCCATTTCTCGAATGGCTTTAATACACCTGAGGATTTAGGGGCAGCCCATCCCTTTGCGATGGCTTGCCCATTCTTTGACATGCATCACACACCCTAAAATATGCTTTGGTATCCTTATGTACTGTAGGCCACCAAAAATCGACGCGCAAAATCTTCTGCATTTTTTCTTTTCCTACATAATGTCCTCCTGCATCTCCTCCATGCGCTTAAGCAAGGATGATATTTTATTCAAAATCAAGCACATACCATCAGAGTATTTTGTTCGATCCCATCTTATACAAATGACTTGCAATTACTAAGAAAAATGTCATGCGCACTACTAACAGTTTCTTTTGCTAACTGGTGTATACTTCTAGAGTCATCCTTGTAGTAAAAAATTGGATAATATCTGTAAAATTAATATCCGCTACGTGCACCATGAAGAGTTGTGCATCGGGCAGCCCTTCCTCCAAGTTAGCAAGCTCCTCCCATGTTTCAATCCACGACAAATGATCAGGTCCTTCATTCAACCTTCTTGACTTCACAATTACCTCAAAGTCATATTCCTGAAATAATAGCAGCCATTTGCATATTTCCCCCCCCACATAGGCTTATTAACTAGGTACTTCAAGGTGGAGTGGTCTGTGTACATCTTGAAATGTCCACCCAACAAATAGTGTCTGAATTTTTGGAGCACGTACACCATAACCAACCCTTCACACTCTATAATTGAGTAGTTCTTCTCAGCTTTTGACAAATTTCGACTCGCAAATTCTATAGGATGATCCATCTCTCCTTCATCATCATGTTTCAACGTTTCCCCCAACACAATACATGAGGCATCAAAGTGCATATGGAATTCCTTTTTCCAATCCGAGAAGACCAAGATCGGTGCAGTGAGCACCTTTTCTTTTAATATATCCAAATTGCGCTGACATTCTTCATCCCAATAGAATGTAGCATCCTTCTGTAATAGTTTCTCCATAAGCGTGGTAATCTAAGCATAATCTTTGATGAACTTCCGATATTATCCTGTATGGCCCAGCGTTGCGTGCAGCTCTTTAACACTCCTCGGGGCCTCCAAATTGACTATCGTTGTGATCTTGGCAGGGTCCAAACTTAATCCTTGCTTGTACACCACATGCCCCAGTAAAATTCCAAAGGGGACATAGAATAAGCACTTCTTCAGGTTCAACACGATCATATACCTTCGACACATATCCAACCTTAAGTGTAGACTAGCTACATGGTGCTTTACTAACCCAAACATTGTCCATTCATCAAAAATACCTCCAAGAATTTATGAATAAACTCCATGAATGTCACGATGACTACTCGAGAGAACATCGTTGACACATTCTTGAATCCAAATAGCATTACAGTATACAGAAAACATCCCCATTTCTTTGCAAAGGTTGTCTTACTCACGTCTTCTGGCGCGATATTAATCTGATGGTATCTGGAGAACCCATCAGTGAATGGGTAGGCATCCTATCCTCTAACATTATCCAGGACTTCATCAATAAATGGTGTTTGGAAAGGATCATGAACACAGGCATCGTTAAGCTTTCTTAGATCAACGCAAATCCTTATCTCTCCAATATGCTTCTTTTCTTAAACTACCATTGGGCTCACCCAATCAGATTCCTCCACTGGTTCAATAATGCCCGCCTCAAGCATCTTGTCCAATTCCATGTGGACCTTTTCCTTGTATTCAGGATTAAGGCAATATGGCCTCTGCTTAATAGGATTCACGTCTAGTTTCAAGGTAATATTCATCATGCCCAAGTCATCTATGATGCCTTTTAGGTCCGAAAATTTGGTAGGAAACAAATCCTGATACTAGTGGAGAAAATCGACAACCTTATCTACTGTGGCATCATCCTAGTAATCCCCAATCTTTGCAAATTTAGGCTCCACTTTAGTATCGTTGTTTACTTGCCTAGTCTTCAATGGCACGACGATGTCTAGATTCTCTATCTGTGGACCTTCAACTGTGTGATGGCCTTCTGCCTCTAGAATATTGATATTTCTCAGATCCTCATCCTCCCCATCAACAATCACATTATAGCATTCCAATGCATGGGGCAGCAAGGTGCTCCAATTTGGTTGAACCAATTCCAAAGGATTGTGCAGAATTCTGAAGATCGATACTTAACCTCCTGCAAAGCATCATCAATGCTTTCAAACCCGTCTTCAAAACTAAATTTCATCAAAAAGCCTTCCCTTAAGATATCCCACTCCGTGGTGCCATGGCGAAGCTCCTTCTCCAGGTACCAATTCATAGGGATTATATCCAGAGTGTGACAGAATAAGTGCACCCACTCTGGTTGTGGCTCTGTTCCATAAACTTTAGTCCATTTCGCTAAATGATCACGCAGATCATTCCTCCCATCACATTTCTTAGTCAGCCGTACTTTTGGGTGACCAAATCGCATCCTCATCATTCTCCTATAATCGCACCATTCATCAAAGTTGTCTTTATGTGTACCCTACCACCATGCGGGTGCAGCGTGTAATGCCAAATCTAGCACTTGAAAGTGATTATCCTTTGAGACTTCTCTTTAAAAAGCATCCAAAAATTTATCTACATCAGTCAAACCATCATAATAAGGTAAATTTCTTACCTCCAATGACACAGAGTGCAACGATTTAGTCATCATGTTGCAATGCAGCATAGATACTTCATGCAACCTGTTCTTTCAGTGCTCCAATTCTTCATTTGAATCCAATGTACAGGAGCTTTTGCAGTCCCATATGATCCACCCATCAGTTGTTGGATTAATCCAGTCTTGGTCTCGCGCTGTAATTTTGTATATTTCATCTAAATCATCATCACTTTCTTCATAGTCGCAGACTGATTCAATATAGTGTGGTCCTTCTGCCAGGTCCAATGGTACTACAACATGAAGTGATTTCCTTTCGAACGACATTTTCCGCTTCTTCAAGTTAATGACCCCATTCATATCAATAGCCCAATCAATTCTAAGGAATGCGGGGTATGGATTTTTGTCATCGACAATTTCAATCACTTCAAAATCAGCAAGTGCACTCACACCTTCAATATTTACAATGACTCCGTGTAGACGTCCCATGGGGATAATCTTTTGTTGTTTCACCATCCTCAACTAAATCAGAGACCACTACAGCGTAGGCCTCCCCATTCTCTCCCATGTCTGTTTAGGAAAAAAGTTCACACCAAATCCAAAATCCAAAATAACCTGGTCCATCTCATAGTCTCCTATTTGCGCGGTGAGCCTCATCTCACACCTTGTTCTTGCCTTATGTTTTCTAATTTTTGAGACTATGCGGTGTCCTTCAGGATAATTTTCCTTACTTGCACACTTGTTTATCAAATATTTTAGCCCTTTCACAGCCTTGCTATCGTGCAACAATTTCATACAAGTCTCCAAGAAGGTGGTAAGCACATAGGGGTCATACTTTGTAGCCGTGTTGGTTTCTATCTGTTTGTTCTAACTTCCTGAGGTAGAGGCCTCAGCGAAGCTTTTCTTCGCCTTCATAAACATTTCCTTCACGAACTCTAGATCAAACCCAATCTCCTTTTCCGGGGCCTTATGGACCCATCCATCCTCTTCAAGTTGTTTCCCTTTATCGTCACCAGTCATAATCTCACTTCTCAGTACAATATTCACATTTCGATCCTCTTCGCAGGGCTCATCCCTCATCATCTATAAGTTCTGGGTAGGATGTTAAGGTTGCACCTTCTTCTCCTGCATCTTAGCTATCAACATAGGGCATTCTTCGATTGTGTGGTCAAACTAAGTCAATATTGATATGATAGACACGTCTAACTCGTACACTCCCATGTGTAGTGCCCTGGTGTTCCAAAATTATAGTAGATGACCTGTCAATGACCTCTACTAGGTCCTCCTCCTCCTTGGCCTTGTCTGCACCCTTGATATCCTCTGCGCGCTCCTCCAACGCCCTGATATGGAGGCTGATTTTCTGCTTGCATTCGATACATAGGTGTCCTTTCCATCATTAATTCATAGCCATGACAATGGCACTCACCGTGGCGCACTGATTTGCAGAAATCACAGAACAATTATTGTGGTATCTGTACAAACTTTTGCAGCGAGTAACAATTATTTATGACATGTTTTCCGACTACCTAACAAATATCGCGTGCTCCATACTTGGTCCTGCTGGAGCTTCCTGCCTCAGAGGCATTGTCTCCCCCCCCTTAAGATAATTTGTGAAGACATGGCAATGATCCTTATCATGACTTGAGGCACCAGACTTCTTTTCGCACCTCTTTCCTAGCCTCCTTTTCTTTTTCAAGCTCTACAATTCCAAACAGAGTTTCTGAAACTGTGAGTGAATTTGTTGGACTCCCAAATATGCATCCTAAATATGTGTTTCATGTAAACTAATCACGATTTCTATAGCTTCTCCCTAAGTTCCTATCTTTTTTTGCGATAAAGCAATCCTTAGGTGGGGTAGGAGAGCAATCCTTAGGTGGGGTGGGAGCGAGGCTATAAACCACTCGCAATGCTGACTATATGTGATATGCATATTAGCTTCGTAGATTACGCACTTTAACCTTTGATTAAACTCCCAGGGTGTTTCACCAACCCTCATCGTAATTTTCTTAAATCCAATTACTGATTGTGAGTCAGACTTAGGCTTACCGAATTCTTTGTTCGAAGTGGCTTGAGTGTCTGATAATGACACCAATGATTATCGGTGCAACACTTAACATACCATGTTAGCACGCGATCTTACAAAGTGGTAACCAACTGCGCCTTCTTTATATTATCATCCTTAATTTGTTGTGTTGTCCACACAGCTTTCGCAACAAACCAAAATTGATCTAAATCCTCACTTCAAATTCTTTGTATTCGACATGTTGAATGATTGTGGAGGTGGTGGCAATGTGGGTGAAGGTGTATGCTATGGAGGTGGAGGCGGAGGTGGCATGGATGGATGATGGGTATGTGAAAAACCTTGCCTTATGAACTAGACAGTGCTCTGCGGCGAGGCCTGTACCACTCCCTCGTTGTCACTTGAAGGAGGTCCAATCAACTGGCTGTATTCAGGACCTGCTTTTCTTGGTTTCTAAAGATCTGTCCAATTCACGTAGATACAAAAATCAAGGCAATGGCATAACCCGTTTTTCACACAAGAGCATCTTGATCCAAGTATTCAAAGATCTCAAACACTTACCTCATGGTCCCTTGAAGAAGCATTTCTTTTCTTCACTGTAACTAATTGAGGTGTCAACCACAAATTCTGTAACAAATCATCTTATAGTTCGATCGAGCCAATGGTCCATAGCATGTGATGAGCCCCAATTTTGGTACAATTCGGGCTCATTTTGGCCTACTTTACTTGCTCAAACCATTCATCTTTCTTTGCTTATGCATGCATTTCTTAGTTATTTCGTGTTGTTTGTAGGAGGAAGGCTAGACACTTTATCCACGTGACTAATGCATTGTGATTCGAGGTTTTTGCATGGAAAAAGGGGAACAAAAGACAACGTAAAGGGAGTAAGGAGACATAAGGTGGCACTGCTGATTTTGTGGAAGGATGTCCACAGTATTGGGACAGTCCTCGTGATTCCCACCGAGAACTCTGAGCTCCTATCAATCTCCCCTCCGAGCCTCAGAAGTAGCCAGTTGTCCTACAGGAACAGCAGTCATCAACTGTTGACTGCCTCACAAATCCGCAGTTAAACTTCAGTGGACAGCCGAGCTCCTAGAATCAAGGCTACTTGGCGGATCATCATCTTTTTTTTGTATAAATATGGAGGCCGTAGCCTTAGATGGTTGTTGAATCTTTTGGGTTATCATATCATTTTGTAATCAGTCCAAGTTTGTTTTCCTTTTTGCTGTAAGCCTGTTTGGCATGACATTGAGTTATGAATAAAGATGACAGTTTGTGATCGATTCCTGAGTTTTCATTAGGAGACTATAGCTCTCAGGTTAGGGCCCAACCTGAGAGCCATAGATCCCCTCTATTGTAGTATTGTTTATATTTCATTTCCAGCACTTTAAGTTTCATTTATACATGCAATTCGAATGGCAGTCTGGTAATTTGATTTTCTTATGAACTAGATAGATTTTGCTTATGGTACAATTACTTCCACTTGCTTAGTGTAGCAGAGGAGATATAACATCCATTGGAGCTCCAGCAAAAACGGTTGTTAAGGCTCACTGCCATCTCGTTTGAAGATTGGGGTGCAGTCCATAGCAGACCACCAAAAACACGCATGATTTTATTTGATACAGTTATGATTTGGATTTAGATGCTTCCTTGTCATTTACACGCACCACACATCTCTTCATCACAACCCCATACGTATTTCTCTTTGCGTTTTGGATCACTGTTCAATAAAATCACGGTACACTTAGTGTAGATTGATGCATTCCCAGTTGGATAAGCAATTTTGATCATTTGTTTCATTTACACTCTCCTCCCTTTCGTTTCATTACCATCCTCTCCACTGTGATCCTGCATGCAATTACGCTACCCTGACCTACACTGCATTCTGTCCCTTCCTAAACATCTCCTATTCCTTACGTAGCTTCATTCCTTGACCCTTCAAAGACATCATTTCAACCCACTCCCTAGACCTGTTTCCCATCTCATCCTTCCACTTCCGAGCCCTCACCAGCCTGATCCCTACCTCACACATCCTTTCCTACCTTTCCATCACTATTCCCATCACTTAAACCCTTCACGGTAGATCATCTTGTAGCAGTTCAGAGACATCCTGTAGAAAACCCTGAGTTTCCTGTAGGATCCCCTGCAGACATCCTGTAGGAGGTCATTCACGCGGTTGCTGAGCTTCTGAACGTGGAAAGCCTCTGTGGATGAATGCCAAGGGTCCATAGGGACCTCACCTAGCCTCCCCAACCAGTCCCATGCTTTCCTCCCTTCTTCATTCAAACTGCACAATCAAACCCTAATAAGCACAAAATCACAAATATTTCCTCGACTTAATGGAAAGTACAAAAACATGTCTTTTATAATGTAAAGTAGTTTAGATCCATGCATTTACACTCATTAGAGGTAATAGCAGCATTGGTAGAAGTATTACTCATCTTCATTGCTTTATAGAGATTAGACTAGTCAAATTAGGGTTTCCTAGGGTTACATGCTTTGATTCACTTTTAGTTCATTTTTGTTAATTAGTTTAGTCTCCTTTGAGCTAGCTTTCGTCCATCATTGATAAAGCTTCTTCTGTGAGCCTATAGAAGTTGGCTTGAGCCCTAGCGAACTTGTGCCAGCTGACCAAGTGACAGCTGCGACAAGAGCTAGTACTTGTGCATATAGCACCGCCGCTTCCAAGTTTGTACGAACTACCGGGTTGATAAAATTAAGAGACAGGAAGCCCCAGGAGTTGTAGCATTATTGCTACAATAATGGGGCTCACCAGTCCCTCGAGCAATAAAATAAGGAAATTAAATTGGCACCCAAGCATTATGGCTTCTATAAGGTGTTTTTAAAGATTCAAAGTATGGTTTACAAATTTGAGTTTCTTATTTCTTCACATTTACATCAAATATTCCATGTTTATTGATTAAATAAGGTATTAGTGAAAATATATCAATCGAAACTATTTTACCAAATAATAAATAAGAAGGGGAAATCAAACTAGAACTAAAAATAACCCTTGAAATGTGGATTAAGAAGTTGTAAAATTGAGCAATTATTAAGTACCTCATCAAATGGAAGAACCTACCAATGGAAAAGGAAACATGTGAAGATGAGCTATTCATGTATAAAAATATACAGTTAATTAAACCTTGAGGACAACACATGTTTGAAGGGGAGGGGAATGTTAAGACCTAGACAAAGCCCCATGCAAAGCACTAGATATTGAGTTATATTTTTATTATTATTGTTACCTAGATCCTTTAGTAGTAAGTGTACACTTTGTATGCTATATATATTTATACACTAAAGAGCCCTATTTTTACAATCATCTAATCTCATTCTTGTAGATTTTTCTATTATAAAAAGATGTCACCCTTAAAGAGGTTTATCTTTCCTTTTTATATTTACTTGAGTATTGAGTTATATTTTTATTATTATTGTTACCTGAACCCTTTAGTAGTAAGTGTACACTTTGTATGCTATATATATTTCTATACTAAAAAGACCTATTTTTAGAATCATCTAATCTCATTCTTGTAGATTTTTCTATTATAAAAAGATGTCTCCCTTAAAGAGGTTTATCTTTCCTTTTTATATTTACTTGAGTATTGAGTTATATTTTTATTATTATTGTTACCTGAACCCTTTAGTAGTAAGTGTACACTTTGTCTGCTATATATATTTATATACTAAAAAGACCTATTTTTAGAATCATCTAATCTCATTCTTGTAGATTTTTCTATTATAAAAAGATGTCACCCTTAAAGAGGCTTATCTTTCATTCTTATATTTACTTATCAAGTATTAAAACTTCTTCCTATTATATTTTTATGATATTTTAGTAGTTGTAAATGAAGAGATTTGTAAATCCTTTATTAGTTCCCATTTCAAAGGGTACATAAATAGCTTTGACCAGAGTTGTTCCTTAAATAGGGCTTATTTCTTGTTTATTTAGATTTCACCCTCAATGACCTAATGTACATTTTTGTTTTGCATCATAAGAGAGTGGAATCTCTTGAGAATATTTTTATGTGAAATTACTTTCTTCATGTTTTACTCATTTGGTGGTAGCGTATAAGTTACAATTTGGCATGCCAAGGGAAATCTTTATATTTTATTTTATTTTTATTATTTTATTTTTATTTATTTATTTATTTACTTTTCATTATTTATTTATTTATTTATTTTATTCTATTTATTTTTATTTTTTATTTATTTTTATATTTTATTAATTATTTATTTATTAATTATTTATTTTTATTTTTTATTTATTTATTTATTTTTTTTTGTAAACTTGGTAGTACTTTCTCTATTAATATTATCGAACCATTAACATATTTGGCACAGTAATAATATGTGGTCTCAACTTGCCCATAGGAAACTGGGTTGGCCACCTGTCAGCGTTAAAATATGTCCAAAATTTAAATATGTCCTTTTCCACCATCCATGCAACATTTGCTATTCTATCTATAATCAACATCAACTTAGGAAAGTAAAGGCTAATTGACATATAACAAAATTATGTCTAGAAACCAGTTTTACTCATCCAAGGACTCCACCGAGGCTGGGGCTTTTGCTCTGGACCCTAGCATCTTGATTCTCCTTATGTCCTGTAGACTTTGCTCTATCCTGCTCAGAGCTAAGTTGTTTCGGTAGACTTGAATCTGGACTGTTGTTGTCTCCCTGTGGAGATCCTTCTTGCCAGGCTCCTTTGCTTTGGCTTCCTCCTGTACCTCTTGTTCCTTATTTAATTCTTGTTCCTTGTTTAGTGCCATAGCTCAGGCTACCATGTTGTTCATAACCCAATATTTCTGGATTGTTTTCCTGAATAAAGTATGTCAGCCATGGGTGTTCCTCGGGTCTTGCACCATAGCTTCCCACTCTTCTGTCTAAATGTCTTGGTTGGTGATGCTCTCATTGAGTTCCCTCTCCCACCCGACTATTTGTGCTCTTACCTCTGGTGGGTTGCCAACCATGTAAGTGTTGATGAGAGTCTTCATATGCTCCTTACTAGACTTCCTACCTCATTTTCTTTGGCCTTTGCTGGAGGTTGCATCACCCCCAGTGGTCCCTTTCCTTGCCTTCCCAGTTCCTCTGTTGCCTTGTTTAGCCACCTCTTTTCCTTCTTTAGCCATGCTTTCTTTGTCTCGATTGTGTTTTCCTTTGCTCGAATCGTTCTCCACTGTAGGTTTTCTCTCTATAGCGCACTACATGATCCAAATCTCCAAACCATGCTGCACCCTAGTTATTATAATACCTAAATTAGTAACACAAGAAATGTCATAGTCTGAATACATACACACCAAACTATCATATTTTTAGCTACTCTAGACTTGGCCTCTTGCCTCAGTCCTAGAAACTTGGGTTTTACCTCCTTCTACCTCAAATGCCCCCCTGACTACACTTGACATAATAGGCTTTGACATCTCAAATCTTCTCCTCTCTATTTCATCCCTCCTCGGCAACCCGTAACTTGCGAGTCAACCTTTATGGTCCTACTGGAGTCCTTAATTTGGGTTCCCTTATCTAAGTTCTAGAGTTCAAATGGGTTTCCCTTCCCCACCTCTCTCCTCTTAGTTATCCCCGCTCGAAATTTGCCCTTGGTTATCCCCTGGGTCGCGCTCTGGAAATTCTAGTTTGGTTTTGTCTCAAGAAACGTTAGCCATAGCCTTGCTTCGTTGGCCCCCGTAATACCCTCCACTCTATCTATGCTACTTGATTTTTCCCTTCCGTTCCTCAGGTACCACCTGGTCAGGGCTTTAATCTTCTTGTGTTCTCCCTTAGTGGAATCCCCATTCTCTCCCCATCCTCCCTCATTCCTTCTCTACTTGTCTTTCCAAGGAGATCCTTTAACTTTACCATAACTCTTCTCTTCATTAACATTCGAGACTAGGTTAGATTCCCAGGAACCCCTGGTCATGACTCATTCTAAGTCTTGGCTTTCCCAAGCCCCCCTTCCCCAATTCCTATGAATTAAACACTATCAGTTAAGGCATTCAAGGTGACATACCATTGATTTTCGTCGACCAGCCTGCATCCACCAACGTGCGTCTGCCACCTATGTCCACCACCTTTCTTTTCTCATTCCTTCACCTTTGTTCTTTGCATGCAGCTATCTCCTCTCTCAACTACCTTCACCTCTTTTCGTTTTATCCTTTTGTTCCAGATTTCTTCCGCCCAACCTCCCACATGCCCTCTTCTTCCTCTCACCACCCATTCATTCATTCCTCTTCATCAGAATGATGAACCTTTGATCCTTCCATCTCTGTCTCTCATTAATTCCCTCATTCCTCCAGTTGCTCTTGTTGTGGGTACCTCGCTACTCTCATGCCACTTGCCGACTTTGTTCTTCCTGCCCTCCTGCTTACCCCCAAGCCTTCCTCATTCCCTTCCATTCTCATCCACACCTCTCCTCGCTCTGTGCCTTCCTCTTCCCTGCCCTATCCTTCTTGTTGTCTCATCCTCCCACATCCTGATGTCCCCTTTGTCCTTGGGCCCAAGTGGATGGTTTATGGTGCCTCCACCTCCCATCCCCTCTGGCGTAGCTAGACTTCCCTATCGCACCCCGATCGGGGGTTTTCTTCTTTCTCCTTGTCTTTTTCTAAGATCTCCTCTAGTTTCCTCATCCCCTCCATTTGTATTATCTCTTCTCCTCTTATATCTAGGTTTCTACCTGCCTGTCCACATCCCTAGTTAGCAAGATTGTCCGCTGCCACGTTACCCATCCTACGAACATATGTTGGGATAATGTACTTGATTTTTTGAATTAGCTTGATAATCTCTTGGACAAGCCTTGCCATCCTCCAACTTTGGATGTTTTTTTTCCCAATGAATCCCTTGTTGGAGTTTTTTCATCATGTCTATTTCCATTTTCGAGTCTCCTTCCACCTCCAGTCTCTAGAGCCTCTCCCTTAACGCAATTTCTAGTCCTCGCTTCAATGCATGGAGCTGTGCTTCATTGTTGATTGCAGTGCCACAATCCATGGAAACTATTTGGATCGTATTACCTTTGTCATCTCTGAATACTCCTTCCATCCCCTCCACCGAGGGTTCCCTTTTGTAGCTCAATTGAAGTTAAGAATGATAAATTCTTTTTGAGCCCATGTGAAGCAGTTCACAGTCTTGCCATTAGGGAAATGGTGTTTCCATGAGGAGGAGTTTAGCATACTAGGCTTCAATTTTAGACCCATCATTATTCTTTCTTCATGAGGATTTGTTTTCCAATCCTCTGCATACCATTTCTTAGCGAGTATCGTTTCTCGTATGTTTTGGAGTATCCTTTCCCATCATTCTTCTTTTGTTCTTCTTTCATCTTTGAAGATCTGATTATTTCTTTCCTTCCATATTTCCCATAGAAAGAAACCTAAAGATAATCTCTAGGATCGATTCAAGATGGGGTTTGGGTAAGGCTTTTTCCTCCAATTATCCATTGTTTCTTTCATACTAGTTTGATTCCTGTCATTTACTCCGAAGAGTTGATCATGGTTTCTCCACAAGTTTTCACTATATCTACAGCAAGTGGTCATATGTTCCATTAATTCCTCTTGTTCATTACACATGCTACAGATCGAGGGTCCCTGCAGGCCTTTTTTCTGCAGTTGGTCCCAAGTAAGTGCTTGCCCATGTCTGATCATATTTCCACTGTCTGAGGCTAAGTTCCAGATGGTTGGTCCCTTCTTATTGTCCTTGACTTTCAGTTTTCCTTCAATTGAGCTCGGCATGCCATACTTCCTCCCCCATATTTCTTTCCATTGGTCTGCTCCTCCCTGGATCCATCTTCACCAGAGCTTTTCCCCCATGACCTGATTGAGAATGTACGTGTCTCTGAGTCCCAACCCCCCATATTTTAGAGGTTTGCCGACCCAGTTCCACGATAATAGAGCCCATTTTTTCTATTATGGGCCCTTGCCACAAGAACTTTTTGAAGATGTCTATCATCTTTTGGCAAACTGTTTTAGGCGTCGCTTGATAGTTTAATTGGTAAATTGGGATCTATTGTAGCATTGGTCTTAGTAGTATTACCCAACTTGGTATATTCAGTGATCTAAATTTCCAATTCTACATTCTCCATAGTCTTTTTTCCAACAACGGTTTCCAGTTTTCCACTCGAGTTTGTTGATCACTTAGCCGAATTCCTAGGTATTTTGAGGGGAGATTACCAATTCAGAATCCCATTATTCTTGCTAAGAAATATTGTGATGGGTTTGTTGTATTAAAGAAAAAGATATAAGAGTTTTCTTTATTTATCTTCGTCCCTTAAGCACTTGTGAAATCAGTTAGAATCTCCATTAACCCTTTGGCTTCCCTTAGAGATGTTTTCCCATACATCATTATGTCATGATCTACGAATTCTTGGTGAGTTAATGATAAATCATTCCCCCAAAATCTAAGACTTGTGTACTGTTCTCTTTGAACTTTCTCTTTTATATACCTTCCAAGTTCTTCCACGGCTAGTATTAACAGAAACAGGGATATCATATTGCCTTGCCTGAGCCCTCGGGTTGCATTGAATGCCTCTGTGGGTGATACATTAAGTAAAATTGATAGGGTTGGAGTTGATATCATCGACATTATCCAACTTATCCATCTTTCATCAAAGCCGAATTCCTTTAAGATTCCCTGTAGGTACTTACAGGTCAGATGGTCATAAGCTTTTGATAAGTCTAGTTTTACCAGCTTGCCTTTGGTTTTTTTTGTCTTTAGTGAATTTATTGCCTCTTGTGCCATCACAATGCCATCAACTATTTGTCTTCCTTTAATGAACCCTGTTTGTTGTTGAGAGATTAGACCAAGTAAGATAGGTTTTAGGAAATTTACCATAATTGTAGCAATGATTTTGTAAATTACATTACAAAGTGCTATTGTTCTAAAACCTTGCGGTTCTTTCGAATGATCCATTTTCAGAATAAGGGCCAAAAAAGTGGAGTTAAGGGATGGATGCATTATACCTTTGCTTTAGATATTTCCCTTAGCAGGGCCATGTTCTGATCCTTTCTCACCTGATTGGGAATGTACTAAGTGATTTTGTTTATATTCTCCTCCCTCTTTAGATTGGGCTCCATCATTAGCCTTTGAAAGTGTTGAACTAACAGGTTCTCCATGTCTTCGTTTTGAGTAAGTCGGTTGCCTTGCTGATTGACTAGGGAGAATATCCTATTCTTCTGCTTATGTTGGATCATAACTTTATGAAAAAACATTGTATTTCTTTCCCCTTCCTTTAACCATTGGATTATTAATTTTTGTTTCCATATATTTCTACTTGTTGTCTCCTTTCCTCCAATTTATTTATCAGCTGCCCTTCCTCCTCCACTAGAAGCTCATTTATTCCCTCATTGATGATTTGTTGTTGTACTTTCCTCATCTATGCTTGGATCAATTCCTGTTCCTGTTGAATGTTTCTGAACTCATCCTTGTTCCATTTTTTATTTTTCCTTTTAGTTCTTTGAGTTTGAGTTGGAAGGTATGCATCAGATTTCTCCCTTCTTTCTCACTCTTGTTCCACCACTCCATTTTTTCAATGAAGGTTAGTTCTCTTAGCCAAAATGCTTCAAACCTAAAGGGTCTATTTAGATTTCTTTGTTTCATTTCCACTTCTAGTTTAATAGGCTAGTGATCTAACCCTAGGCATAATAGAATTGTAGCCTCATAGTAAACATCTTTACTAATGAGATTTTCCATGGCCAAGAATCTGTCCAAATGAGAAGTTATTTGCCTATTCCCTCCCCTTCTATTATTCCACGTATATTTTCCATTATTTGTTGGGATATCCACCAGGTGAAGTTCTTCTTGTATATCCATGAATTTCTCCATTTCTGGCTCTTCCCTTCAGAGTCCCCCTTTTCTCTCCTCTGGCGTTGTTATCAAGTTGAAATCACCTGCTAGTAACCAAATATTTTCCTCATGTAGTTGGCTTAACATATTTATCCTATGGAGGAAGTTTTCATTTTTGACTAGGATGTGAGGGCCATAGACTACAGAGATTAAGAACCATTATTCATTTCCTATCAGGAGGAACTGCCCAATGAGGATTTGCTTCATTCCTATCCAGTAATCAATTGTCACCTTTATTGGGTTCCACAGGATTGCGAGCCCATCTACGCTTCCTTGTGAATCTATAGACATACCTTCATACCTCGGTTTCATCTTGCTTAGGATTTCATCTAGTTTCCCTCTTGTAATCTTAGTTTCTTGTAGCAGCATTAATTGGGGTTTCTCTTGTCTTATTCTCTCTGCTAAGTATCTTTGTTTTCCTTGGTTGTTTAGGCCTCTTATGTTCCAAGGTGTTACTATCAATGGGACACTTTGTTTATTTTTTGGTATATCGCTGATAGAGGTACCACCTTGCCTATGTTCACCAGCATTTCTCCCATGATCTATATAGATTCTTGTAAGTTTCTCCGACCCCTTTTCTTCCCCCCTTTTATTTTGTTTGAATTCTCATGGGGGTTTTCTTGATGCATCCCTAGTTGCTCTATAATCTCAACTTGTCCTTGGCCCTACTTGGCTTGATACTGTTGGATAGTCTCTTTGTATAATATTTTTTGGTCTTTTGGAATAAATCTATTAACTAAATGTCTCCATTCATTCAACAGTTTCTTCAAAACTTCTTCTTCTATGCTAAGTTCCTCTCCCTTGCTTGGGTCGATTTCCATTATAGTGGTTTCCATTCCCTCCCTTTCTTCCTTATCGTCTTTATTTTCCAAATATCTTTGAGATTTCCTCTTCGGTGTTGGTTTTCCTTGACTTAAACTCCTCTCCTTTCCTTTATCTTGATAATCCATAAGTTGGATCTCGCTTTATTTATCTTCTTCTACATGTAATGCTTCAAAGCTATTTGTACCGCCCGACTGAGTTTGGTATTCTTTTTTGCTTGTGTTGTGGGTTTCCTTTGGTCGCCTCTTCTTGTTTTTCACTTCTTGGAACCCTTCCTTGTCTTCTTGAGGTTTCCTCTATTGCTTGAGCGCATTCTCCGCCTCCTCCATGTTCAGTGGACAGTTCGTAAATAGGTGGCCATATTCATGGCACCTTCGACATCTGAACAGGACGTGTTCATAGTCTAAGGTTTGTTGCCAAAACTCTTCATGGTATTCTAACTCCACTGAATTAGGTATGGGTTCAACTATGTTCATGTACACACAGATTCTCGCATGAGATGTGTATCTGTCTTTTTTTGCCATTTCTGCTATTTTGACAAATTTATCTATCATATTTCCAATACCCTCTAGTATTTCTCGGTCCCAGAAGTCCATTGGGAGGAAGAATAATCTTACCCATACGGGGGCTACAACAAATTTTTCCTTGTCTGGGTCATAACATTCTTCCCAATATCTCATAGATAGACCAACATTATAATGGAAGTAAGGGCCATTTTCAAATATTCTTTCTTTATCTTGCAGGTTTGAGAATATTACCGTGAAGAAGCCTCTAGCTCCCAACATGAGCTCAATATAGCCTTTGGGTTACCATTTTTGTTGTATCCACTTGGTAAGGTATTTCTCTATTGGCCATACTCCTATGAACTTGCAGATCAATGTGTGGTCCTTCATGTAACTTCTGTATCTCTCCAATTTATTCATAAGAATGATGAATCTCAGTTTCTTTGCTGCACATGGCTGACATTTTCCTCTTCTGCCCACCTTCCATTGCGCAATGAGGATAGGTCCTATCATTTTTTTTGTATCTTACATTTGCTTTTGATTGCTAGTGTTCTAGCGGGAATCCCCTACTGCAATGTCCTAGTAGGGGGGGATCTCACCCCCCCACCATCCCTTGTCATTCCAACCTACTAAGTGACCTCCTGGTATGCAGCTTTGCAGAAACCATCAGATGGTTAGGTCGTGGTTGTGATTTGCTCATGGCTGTCGTGGTTCTGTTAGGGTTGCATAGCTCAATCTGTGGGCCCCTAGAAATTTAACAATTTTTCTAGTTAAGGGAAATCTTAATACTGAGTTTGTCTTGGTATATATTAATATTTAACACCATGTTAGTTATATTCTACAACCCATATCTAAAGTATTCATAAAATTACTTTACCTTAAAGGCTTTCACCATAATTTTGGTCATTTTTTAAGTGATTATATATATATGTATATATATATATATTATATATATATTGCATATTTTATATAATCATAGATATTAAAGTATAGATTCATATTAATCATGGATCTAACATGTATCAAGGGATATTAAATCTCTTAAGGTAGAAATTTACTTTATAATTTCAAACTTGAAAAAAAGTTTGTAGCGTGAGAGGTTTAATCCCTCTTAGCACTTCTACATCTGTGGTTAAAATGTATATACACAATCTACATGTCCAAAGATGTTTTCAAGGCATTTAATTCATTTATGCATTCAAAAATACATTTCAAATAATAAAAACTTACACATGGTGTGTGTACTTTGGGCATGTAGATTGTGTAGAGAACACAACCTGAAATTGTTGGATTCAAGACAAAATTGAACTAAAAAATATTCTTCAAAATGGGCCAAAATGTAGAAATATTTACATGGTTGACATTCAAAAAAATTTCATAGCATGTGCATTGAAATATTTTATTTATAGAACACATTGTCCAAATTAAAATGTTTTTATTATTATTAATAATACATTTTTAAATACATGAAAATATTACTTAACACTGAGATATTCTATCTATGACCCACATTGATTTTTTTCAATTATTATTATCAATATTTTTGAAATGAAACATATTATCCATGAGGCCTTTGATTGATAGTGAATGGGTGCAATGCTAAGGCACTTCTTACCAACTAGTATCAATCATTTTGAGGTAAATACTAGGTTAGGTATTTATATTGTTAGGAATAATCCACATTATATTTTACCTTTGGCAGGGATTTTTTACTTCCAATGTGCTCTCCTCCACTAGCATAAGGGTATGTAAAATCCTTCAATGGTCAAACCATTATAAATAATTATAGGTTCATATCCTTTTGAGAGTTTTTTCAACAAAAAGAGTTCATCCTTTTCTTTATTAATTAAAACACCACATTTCCTATGAAAATGGGTGAAAGAGGTCCAAATGGTTGCATATTTCTCATTGGGGTCCAAGTTTCTCTAGGTAAGATATTAATGTTGTTTGGAGTTCAAATCTTTACATATAGAAATCTAATGAAGGGTTCAAGTCCATATGATATGAGGTTAATAACGAGGAGGATAGTAGCATACGATGATATATACTTATAATCCAAGGGTTAAGCCCAAGTTAAACCTTTTATCCTCTCCCAATCGTCCAAATTAACCAATTTCTAGTTAGTGGCAAGGACAATATGATGGCTTTCCAAATTATGGAAGAGGATTGAAATTTTGTGTTTGTGTATGAAATCGAGTTTTCAATAGAATAAGGGTAGACATACTTGTGCTTTATAACTTGTACCTCAATGATATATCTTATAATAACTAGATGATGACATGAGATAGCCACCTAGTACACCATGTATTCAATTTTTGTTTGATTATTTCTATGAGGAATTGCTAATCTACCTTTCAACTATAGTTTATCCTTGAAGTAGAAACTTAAATTCTTGAAATTAACATTAAATTTTGAGGTCATGAAGGGTAAATTTTTAGTTATATACTGGCTTTTCATGCTTAAAGAGATCCTAAATAATCGCCAAAGACTTGGAAGAGTTTATCACTGTACATGTGAATGCATAGAAATGTATAATATCTATTTAAGTTTGAAAACCATATGCTTTCAAGCATCACAAAATATTAGGATGTCATCCAAAAAGAGTAAGTAAGAAACATATTTGGAATTTCTGATGATAATACCTTTTAAAGAGACATTTTTTGTACCTTCCTTGAGAACACTATTTAATCCTTCTATTTCTTGGAGAAAGAGCAAGGGGAGAGGGGAATTCCCTATTGAATGCATTTTCATAGTTGAATAATGGTGAATAAAATCTATTGATTGAGACTACAAATGTTTATAGAGAAAATGCATGTCATTACCTAGGCCACAAACTGAATATTGGATGCTATATGGATTAAAGTAAGGTGGAGGAAGATCCAATGGACTTTTGCATATTCATTGGATTAGTATACTTTAGATATCATGGCCTTCAATTTTTTTTGTTTCACAAAATGTAACCCTTCCTAGGCAACACCAATTTCCTCATGTAGTTGGAACCCTTCAAGGAATCCAAACTTCTCGACAGAGACTCAACTAAAGAGAGCTTTTTTCATCCTATGAGGGATTAATTTTGAGATGGTATTATAACTTTTTTTTGCAAGGAGAGATTAGGTAAAAATTCTCAAAATTGTAGGTTTTATTGACTTAGTAATAACTGCAATGAAAATGTATTGAAGAAAACTAAAATATTCCCTCAGAGTCAAGTTACAATCATTAACTTGTTTAAATATGCCTCGATGAAATCTTAGAAAATGATAAAAAAATCTACAGGTAACACATCTATGATTAGGCTCTCGTCTTCTTTAAAAATGTTTTGGAAATGGAACGCTCCTTCAAAAGTAATTTAATTAAAGTTTTCAACCCGGGATCTATCCCCTCTATCAATTTTCCTAAGTGAGCTAAAATATTTCCTACAATTTGCATAGTAGTGTCTTAGTGCCATAGTCAAAAGATGGAGATAACAAACATGAAATTCCCCTATAATTTGTGTAATAGAGAAAATATTCTATGCTTTTATATATCCAACCTCCAATCATATCACAAAAGTTCCATTCCGTTTCTTTCTCCAATAGCAGATTTCTTCTTTTATTTTCCAGCTGAGATCCTACTTTTGAGCATCTAAAGGAAAACAAATCCTTCTATAGATAGTCTAGACGAAATGGAATATTCAACTTTCAGGAGGACCCTTTCATATTTTTCCCATTTTTGAGAAGTTGGATGAATTCTTAATCCTTGATCGATTCTAGGTTTAATTTAAATGGGATAGAGGGATTATGTATTATACATACCACTTCTAGCAACATTTGATTGTGATAAAAGTTCACTCGTAATAAAATTTATTTCCCAATTTCGATTGTTTTATTCAATATATATTCCAAAACTAAGAAACTATTGAGTTGTTTTGTTATATAAGTTTTCCTAATCCTTATGTTAGTTTAATTAGGGACACGATTAGAAGACTTAATTTTGAGTAGGCCAAGTTTCTCTCATCTTCTAATAAATATATATTAGAGATTATTTGGTTCGGCTATTTTCCACCGAATATCAGCACTAGGGGTGAAATTCAAATATCCTCCTAGAATTACCATCCCATATATCCATGACTTTGGGAAATTATATTCCCAATAATTCTTTCATTTTTCATAAGGCCTATAAATAATCAAATGGTTGAAAACTTTTTCATGATCTTGGGAAACAAGGGTGACCATCAACCTTGAATTAATATCCTTTTAGTTTGATAAGGAAAATAATTTTTTCTTTCACCTTCTAAGATGTCCTCCCAAATCATCTAAAGCATCCATACAGCTAAAGTATCATCCTTTAATTGATTTAGAGATGTATTGGGTATTTTTTCCCATCTATCATGGTCTCTTGTAAAACAATAACATGGGTTATGAGTGTTTATTAACTTCATAAGCGATAATTCCAATAGTGGGACTACCCAACTCTTTGCAGTTCAGGGAGAGGAAAATTATTTTGATCCTATCTTTGGGGTAAATTCTTTGAAGGCCCAAAGTAAATATCATTGTAGACAACATTTTACCTTTGAATTTTCTTGTTTCTAAGATATGGACAAGTAAGATTTTGTATGTATTTATCTAGTTTTATATATTCTTTATTCTATATCTCCTATGCTAGTTTTGAAAGATCAATCACAACCCCTAGTGACCTTGTTGCAAGGTCACAAGTTAGATTTTGAGCCCTTAGAGAATGTATAAGCTTTAAAGGGATCCTTACAAAGAAGGTTTATTGAGGGTGGGGGTATGAGGTCAAGGGTGTCAAAATAACATCTAAAAATTCTCTTGGCTCCTCTAAATGTATAAGTGGAAAGTTCAAGGATTTGAAAACATTTATAGATCAGAAAGGAAATATTCATGGAAAATTCTACCAATATCATCTAGATTTAATTCTTGAGAGCTAAATTGTAGCCGATTGGAGGAGTATATAGGAGAAAGTGGGGAAGAAAAGTCTGAAGAAAGATCTACATTTTAGGTGGAGGGGTTCATCTTTCTATGGGATTCTTGCTAATCCATGACTAGTTTTTTTGTTGTATAGTCTAGTACTATGAAGTCACCCATTGAGGAGATGTGTAAGGATGTTGAAGGAGCCTTTGGTGATGTCTTGAGAGATAATACATTAACCAATGGAGAATATTTTCAAACCCATTTTTTCCTGGATAATCTGAGAGCATAGTCCTTGACTAGATGACAATACTCATGGCATCTCCTACACTTGAATGACACTCCATTATCCATAGCATGGAAAAATAAGGTAGGTCCTTTATTGATAATTGTGAAGTCTATTAGGCCTTTAGATATGTCAAGGCCCACCAATATCCTTACCAACCTCCTATATCTAGATTCTAAATAAGCCTTATCAACTTCAAAGTAAATTCTATGGAAACGTCCTCATACTAGAGCATCCACAATAAACCAAGCATTCTAATATAGAGAAAACTTCAATCTATTTGAGGTAAATGTATATTAAAAGCCAAATGCAATTATTTTAAGGTCTCAGTTACCCATTTCCAAAACTTTTTTAAGGTCTACGCAATCCATCTTTTTTCCAAAACTATCTTTCTCAATATATAGTTTAGAAAAAGGCTAGCATTTTTAGTGAGAGGTAGCTGTCATTATACAACTAGAAAATATTCATTTAACTTTACACTATCCCCTAAAAAATTAATTGCCTTATATTTTCACTAAATGCATTTTCTTAATCCTCTAAATCTTATCCTCATAAAACTCTCCATAAAAAGCAACTCCTCTCAATCCTCTAAATCTTATCCTCATAAAACTCTCCATAAAAAGAAACGCCTCTCATACAACTAAAGACATCTTTTCATTTAACTTTACACCATTTTTAATGAACAAATTAATTACCATAAATTTTTACTACATGAATTTCCTTCCTCTCCTCATTGCAAAGGTCATATTTTTCCAAATGCAAAACTCATATTACAGAAGAGGAGATTATTCGTTAAATCGCCTATTAGGTTTTCCCTAGAGGAAAATTGGAAATTACATTATAATACTCGAGCCAAAACCTCCTATCAAAATATCAGATGGGACTTCACCTTCAATGAAAATTTCGATGTGTGGATTGATCTTGGGTGGTGGGATTAAATTCCTGTCCATTTCTAAGGTTTTACACGCTTTCCTCATGCGAGGAGTGACATCTAAACTGACCCATAGTGCTTAATTCCTCCAAAACCCAACGCACGATTTATGGAAAGTGAGAGCTGACGTTGTCAGTTCATCATCTCATGAAAGTTTGTGTGTTATTCTTTCTTTCTGTTTTAACATGAGTCATTTATCGAAGTGGAGGAATTGCCCTTACGGCCAGAAGTGGTTGGAATCTAGGTAAAAAAATTCAAAAAAACTTGTAGAGGTAGTGTTTGAATCTTGTTTTTGATAATGGAAATGGATTCAACATCATTAAAAATGTCTAGAACACCTAAAATTTTAAATTTTAACAACTATAATTTGGATTTACAAAAATCCTTAGCAGATTTTCTCTAAATATAACTGGAATTTCCATAACTTTCCAGACAACTCCTCTGCCTTGTTAGACTATGACGCTTTAGCACATGAACAACACGTGGTAAGGGTTCCTTGGTGACATGGGCAGCTAAGCTACCCAGATCTGCTTTACCAGAGGGTTGTACTCGTAGTCCATGAGGTAGGGGAAAACTAAACGACGAAATTTGAAACCAGTGACACCAAATCTCTAAAGGAACCCAACGTCATTCGTAAAACATTAATACGTTTTTTTTTAATCTTTTAAATTTATTTTTATTGATAGCTAAAAATGTTACATGAGATATTGCATTGAGTATATATAGTTAACAGTAGACCAAAGAATCGTTTTGGGAGTTCTGAATTAAGACCATATATAACATATTATATTATTTTTATCAAATATTTTAAAAGTTTAGATTTTTTTTTAAATATATTTACCTATCTTACAGATTTATCAAATACAATAAAAAATAATTACATATTTTTATTTTTCAAAACAATCACTTTACAACCTCATTAGAGCAGTAAATTCCCTTCTTCACATTCTGAATGGTCAGACTCATGTTTGGAGTTTTTTTTTAAACCATAGCCTCCAAACACACTTAAATTTTCTTTCCGAGGTCTTCGTACCTAATTCACGTGCCTCGACCATGTGTCATGTGGCCTATGTCACGCCCTCAAGCCTACGGTAGTCTTCCAATCGTGCTAGGCGAGGTGCGGGACCACCGAACACTTTCTTTTCACCAATACTTATGTTCGTGGACTACGCCTAACCACTTACTCTACTTCGTTTGTGTGTCTCAACCAAGTAATTATTAATGTTCCTTTATACCAATGAACACCCATACACATTCATTAACATCAGCAATTATACATGAAGAACACAATTGCACAGTATAAAGTGAGGGGCAACTCCCTGAACAATGAGTCTACCCAATAATATATTATACAGTCTTCTATATTACAAAGATTTACAAGTATACTTGGAAACCCCAGGTTTCATACTTAGCCAATTTTGCATAATCATCACACCTCCATGTGATAGCCAAGATTCCCTTGCTCAAGGCGGGCGGGCACGCCCTCGCACGAGTTGCCTTCCACACTTCACAACTGAACCTTGTCTTCGTGCATGATGGGCGGGTAACTCCACCAAGTCACCAAGACACCCTTCGTTTACCGCTGCACGGTGGGCGAGCGACTTCACCCAAGTCCCTTTCTCCACCTCCACCTTTGCCTTCATAAGACGAGCGGGCGCTCACTCGATCTACCCAAGAACCCGTGCCAAGTCATTGCATAAACTGGGTGCCCACACCTTCATTCAACCATTGGGCTCTCCTTCGCACAACTAGGCGCCCACACCTGTGCACGCCCTACTCTTCGACCAGCGGGTGACCCTGCCCACGCCCAATACCTTCATCCAATACACCGTGCGTTCATTGTGTCCCTTCACCCAAGGTTGGGCGCATAGAGTTGCACGCCCAACTCGCATTTGTATCCTTGATTTGCGCCTTTATTCTTCATTGAGGCCGAATATGTGTTGCTTGAGTGATGATACAAATGACCTCCATGCATCACTAACTTATACGAGTGGCAGGGCGAGTTGGTCTACCCGTCTGACTCGTCCTCCACGCCATAACACACCCCTACTCCATCGCAAATACTTCGTCGGCTTTGTTTCCAAGTATGGGTCGGCCCCGTGGGTAACAACCCATGCCCCCACGCATATAAAACCATCGATCAACCTTCTACGCACTCGCATTATCATATGACTCCTTCCCATTGTAGGTCTGAGGTCACACTTCATTTGTTTCAAGCTGTTCGCCATTGCAGTTCAAACCGGGAGCGCGTGTCAAGGACTGCAGGTCCTTACATCCTCCTCCACCTGAAGTCGTTGTTATCCTCGACAGCATACCATCCTGGTAACCATCCACCAAGATCATCATCAATATTTGTCTCATCCTTGGACCATGATGTCAACTCCTCCACATACTGCAAACATCCCTGCAACATATGTAGAACTCCCATTTCCATCATGTGTCGTCCCAATCCTGTGAACTATCCTCCTTGTCTACCTAATGCCAACATCTCTTCGTGCACTTCCGAACCCCATGTTTGAACTAGTTGGGTAGCTAATCCAATTGTCACGCTCAAGCCATGAGAGTGAACATCCTTATGCCTTCACCAATCTATCTCGGATTCTGCCACATCCCGGACTCACCAAGAATCTCACCCATGCTCAGGTCCATGGAAAATCCATCCCATCTACAACATGTCATGAAGCTTGATTCCAAGCCATCCCTACACCATCTGCCATACCTGCTCAACCTGTTTTAAGGACTCACTGCCATGAGCAGCTAACAATGAGCCCCATCTTCTTTCCCATCTAAGAAGATGTGGAGGGAGTAGAGCCTGAAGGCTCACCCTCACTAATCAGCTCAATCCATTTGTCAAGATTTTCTATCTCCATCCTATATAGATAAGTGACCCGATCCTCCTCCCGGACATTCGACCTCACATATGCCTCATCATCATCATCATCATCCTCGACCACTTCTAGCCTTCTTGACACATCCAAGATACTATCCGAAAGAGTCCTGATGACCAATGACTACTCGGTAAGCTTTGTCTCAACCATGGACAATCGCTTACTCATCTCTTCCATCCACTTCTCATCCTCCATTTGCATTACTGTCAACTTACATTCAGGCTTTGTCACTCCAATGGTTGGTATACCAATGGGTACATCTTCCCTTCCATCGTAAATGTATAGTCTCTTCAAATGTGGAACAATCATAGCATCGAATTGTTTCAAGAATTCCATTCCCAACATAGTTTCATAGTCATTTGTCCACACTATAGTGAAGTTGACCTTCCCTGTCCACTCACCTAGTGTTGCGTCCACCTTTTCAACTACACTAAGAACACAATTAGGAGGAGAATTGACTGTCTTCATTTGTGCCTTCACCGGTACAAATTTCAACCCAATCCTTCTGGTAGTATCTTCTCCCATGAAGTTGTGAGTAGCCCCACTATCCACCATAGTGAGAATATCAGCACCCTCAACCTTCATCCAACATACTCCAACTTGTTCCTCTCAGGATCCCTCCAAGAGATCACCTCTGTAGCAGCAGCAGCGCCAAGTATCTGCATCATCCCCACAGAAGTTTCTTCATTCTTCGCATTAGATTGTGCAATCATAGCCACTTTCAGTCTAGAAGGACAATTCTTCACCGTATGTGGTTTAACACATATCCAACACTTCAAGGCCTTCTTTGTTTTTGACTTATCATACGATTTCGAAGCATCATCCTTGTTCTTCTCTTTTGGCTTATTGGACTTCTTCTTCCTATCATTAGAAGTCTCATCATAATGCTCCACTAACCTGTCCACAACAGCAAAAGCTTCCTCAAGTGTTCTAATCCTTTTCCTCTTCACTTCATTGTGCGCCCAAGGCTTCAATCCGATGCTGAAGTTAAACACCTTTTCCCTCTTCGCCATGTCAGGAAGTTCCAGAACCACACTTGCAAACTCCCGGTGATATGTTGGAAGGTTCCCTGTATGCTTTATGAACTTTATCTTCATCCTTGCTTCCCACGTTTCATCTTGAGGAATGAAATGGGTCTGTTAAGCTTTATTCATCTCATCCCATGAAGTAATGTCACCAGAACTGCCATTGGCAATCTGATCCATTCGTCTTTGCCACCACATATTAACATCCTTTGTCACGAACTGAGTAGCTATCTTCACCTTTGTCTCATCATTAGATAGACCAAACCATTCCAAGTATTTCTCCATGTCCCATAGAAAGTTTCCAAGAGTCTTCGCACTCCTTGTACCATCATAAGATTCTGGTTCCTTGACTTTCACATGAGGCACTCCTCCACCTGAGTTATGCCTCACGGCCTTCTTCAAAACCGTGATCTCATCTCTGGATTCATCAAGAGATTTATGCAAGTCCACGATCTCTACAAGACCCCGTTCTCTTGCCTCTTCAATCTCCTTGACCCTTACTTCATTGAGCTCTTCCCTCATCTTCGAATGGGCCTCTTGATCTCTCTTGACCAATTCCATCTTCTTAGTCCAGAAAGCTTCCATGACCTCCATATTCTCCAACTTTTTTTTAATGAATGCCATAGTAGCATCCTTCTCGCCGTGACTAGACCCAGCCTAAGATTCAGCTACCATTACTAACAGCTTCCTTCTTCTTTGCAATCTAGTTTCGACCATCCAACAACTTCATCGAGATGCCTGCAACCTGAACCAGCCCTTATTCCACTTATTTGAAATAGCTTCCTTCACCTGCAAGTACCTGCTTCACTATCACCAATTCCAAGTTTCCAAGTGTACCCACACCCGCACTTCGTCACGAGCAACCCTGCTCTAACACCAACTTCCTGCAAGACTCCTTCAAGTCTTCAGACTAGCTCTGATACCAACTTCACTTCAGTGGAGTTGTGTAGTAGCTTCAACCTTCAATGCCCGAATCAGCTGCTCTAATACCAACTGTCACGCCCCCAAGCCTATGGTAGTCTTCCAACCATGCTAGGCGAGGTGCAGCACCATCGAACACTTTTTCTTCACTAATACTTATGTTTGTGGACTACACTTAACCACTTATCCTACTTAGTTTGTGTTTTTCAACCAAGTAATTATTAATTTTCCTTTATACTAATAAACACCCATACACATTCATTAACATCAACAATTATACATGAAGAACACAATTGCACAATATAAAGGGAGGGGCAACTCCCTAAACAATGAGTCTACCCAATAATATATTATACAGTTTTCAATATTACAAAGCTTTACAAGTATACTTGGAAACTCCACGTTTCATACTTAGCCAATTTTACATCATCATCACACCTCCATGTGATAGCCAAGATTTCCTTGCCCAAGGCGGGTGAGCGCGCCCTCACACGAGATGCCTTCCGCACTTCACAACTGAACCTTATCTTCATGCACGATGGGCGGGTGACTCCACCAAGTCACCAAGACACCCTTTGTTTACCTCTGCATGGTGGGCGGGTGACTTCACCCAAGTCCCCTTCTCCACCTCCATGTTTGCCTTCACACGATGGGCGGGCGCTCACCCGAGCTGCCCAAGAATCCATGCCAAGTCGTCGCACAAACCGGGCGCCCACGCCTTCATTCAACCGTCAGGCGCTCCTTCGCACAGCCGGGCGCCCACACCCATGCACACCCTACTCTTCGACCGGCGAGCGACCCTGCTCGCGCCCAACACCTTCACCTGATACACCGTGCGTTCATCGTGTGCCTTCGCCCAAGGTTGGGCGCATAGAGATGCACTCCCAAATCGCACTTGTATCCTTGATCTGTGCCTTTATTCTTCATTGAGGCTGAAGATGTGTTGCTTGAGAGATGATATAAATGACCTCCATGCATCAATAACTTATACGAGTGGTAGGGCGAGTTGGTCTACCCGGCCGACTCGTCCTCCATGCCATAACGCACCCCTACTCCATCACAAATACTTCATCGGCTTTGCTTCCAAGTATGGGTCGGCCCTATGGGTAACAACCCATGCCCCAATGAAGAGTTGGCTAAATTTAGGGAGTCAAATTAAGTCAAGTCTAGTTAAGCCATAGTCTAATTTAGTGTGTGGTTGCATGTCAAGTTATTCTAGGCTAGTAGCTAGTTGAAAAGGTTTAAATACCTTTCACCTAGTTAATTATAATAATCATGTTTTATGTGATCAATAGAGAAAGCTTAACTCATTTATTTTGTGTGTGAAATTTATATTTTGGCTTTTTTGTTTTTTCAGTAATATTACATTAATCAAATAAAAGATAATAACTCATAATTTCCCAAACAATATACAACAAATAATTTTAACAAATATCATCAAATATCACTCGCAAAGCTTTCTAGAAAATGTTCAAGGTTAAACGAAAAATTACTGTACATGATGGATTTCTTAGGGTACACTGTGGTAAGGGTGGTTTTGGCACTGAGACGCTGTGGTTCCATTCCCGATGATATACTGATGTTAGTACTAGACGACCTATCAAAGTTGGTTGAGGTCCCTATGCTCTGATGGCTATGAAAGAGGTGGTTTGTTGTTCCCATGTTGCAAGGGAATAATCATAGTGGTGGGAACGGATAATCATAGTGTTGGTGCGCTTGATGGATGATAGAGAAGTAATAAGTGAGTGGCTAGTACTATCTAATAAGTAGGTGCCTACAATTTGTTCAATAAAAAAAATTATCAAAAAAATTATTTTAATGTACTTTGTTTATGAATAAATTAATTTTCTATTTAATATTATTTTCATATTTATATATATATTTCAAAATTAAAATTTATTTACATTTAAATTAAAAAATTAAAAAATTAAAATAAAAAATTTAACATCTAAAATTAATAAATTAAAATGAATAAATTTTAGATCCAATATCAAATTGAGCAAGTCTAATCTATAAACTTTATGGCAAAATCTCCAAATATTCTCTTTGAAACTTTATAAATAACATCCTCTTATATCAACGAATCTAACCAAACCTGTTGGCAAAAATTATTACCCAGCCACCCCAAAGGGAGAATCCTCAAAAAGTAAAACATGTAACAACAATTTCCAATTTGAAAACATCACGTTCCATTTTGCATGAACTGATAATTCCTTTTGTCTCGTGGAAACAATATTAATCTAGGACAATACTACGGTCGTTGTTCATTACGCTATCAAGTAGGGCATTCAGAGAAATCACAATTATTCTCAGTTTAGTTTTGGATCTCTCTTATTATTCTCTCTCTCTCACTCTTGGACACTTAGAGCTTGTTTCGAGCATTTTGGCATTGGATCAAGAAAGACAAAAGAAGGTAAGAGGAAAGGAGGAGCAAGCAAGGAAGAGCATGATGAAGAAACTACAACAATATTCTTTGTAGGTATTTATTTGCATGCATGTTTTGCTTGTTAGATTTGACATGTAGGGTATTGCAAGTGGCTTTTATTGTTGTTATGGCATGGGTTTTGCTAGGTGTGACATCGTTTTCAGCGTAGCCTTGCCATTTCCGGATAGCCACGGTGTGATGGGGTTCTCATGTTTTGGTTGAGATGGATTGCCGGATGTAGTCAAAGTTGAGTGAGGTGGATCTTTGAATGATAGAACACATGGCCTAGTAACCCTTGAACCGGACTCTAGGTTGCAGTAAATCCAGATTTTGTGTTGCCTCGGTGGGCCTAGGAATCCTTGCTAGTGAATGAAAGGATATAATGTAAAACCTAGAGGGTGGTGTCTCGTTTAGGGCCTAGTGATCCTTGGATCAAAATGTGGATTGTGGTAAAGCCTGAGAGACTAGGAGACAAGAAAATTCCTCACAGTGTAGGTAGATAAATTCGGCGGCATCCATGTTTTTTTGGCCTAGTGATCAGGTGGAGATAATGGTAAAGCCTATTATTAAATTTTTATTGTGTTGGCCTAGTGATCCAAGACGAATTACGGTAAAGCCTGGTCTCTATTGATGAGGGTGAGGTGTTTTAGCCTTGAGATGCCCTGGTTGATTCTTTTGGTTTGAGTCCCACATTCATGTTTGGAATATGGCACAGGGGTGAATGATTGAAGAGAGATTTGTCTCAGCCATTCTGTGGTCGGTTGGAATGTGGTAGTCCCATCCCAGGCTTGGATTTTGCATCATTAATATGAGGTTATTTCTCCTTGTAATTCTATGAGTATTATACTAGTTTATATCTGGATCATTTGGTTGTGATATCCTTAGTATTTCTGTTGCTATTATGCTGTTTATGTATATGTTTTATGACAGTGGGTATGCATGAATCTCATAATTTTTTTATTTGTAAATGAATGAACAATGTATCTATGACCTAATAAATGATAATGTAGCAAATGATATAAGGTAACAATGTTTCATTGCGATTCTCATATAAGTATGAGATCCCTATGCTTAAATACGTTGTTTACACCTGTAGATTACATAGTTTTGATATGTTTGATGGAATTATTATCATGGCTAGTAAGGGTCTGGTTAAGGGCTTGTTCAAGTATTTACATTTGCAACATTGCTTCCTTGTTATCATTCTGTTCTGAAGGTGTCATACAATTCTGGGAAGTGACCTGGGATTTGGCCCGAAAAAGTGGTTCAAATCGCAAGGACGCTAGCACAACGTTGAGCAAAATAATCCCTAGATGTTGGCATGCCTTGTCATGAGAGCATCCAGTGCCTCCTAGATCTTGTTAGGCCATAGCATGGGAGCATCCAGAGGTTAAATGGTCTAAAACCTTAGTGGGACCTAGAGGCAAGCTACCTGAGTTGTTGGGATGGTTCCTGGGAGTCATGTAGTTGACGTGGAAGGTTTGTATGTTGTGTTTCAATCGATTCCACTTCCTTAAGGTCACATAGGAGGTTGAATCCAATCATAGTAGCCTCTCATCACATGTTTAGCTCGGTTGGCTGGTTACTTGGGTAGATGTGGGTGGAGGGTGTTACAGAGTGGTATCAGAGCATGGTTGACCCCTCAGACTATATAGATGATGTGTTGGTCATGAGTTCATGGAATTTGCACATGTGTTAATCATTCTTGTGATCTATGTGCTTATTGCATATGCATGGTGTAAGTGATGGTTGTAGTGATGTTGCCATGTGAAAGAGAATGTTGTTGTTGTAAAGTGTGTCATCATGACTGTATGCTTTGTTGGATATTATTTATGCTTGTGTACTGTCAGTGTACAATTTTATGGTTGTGTTGTCATGCATGAAGTCATGGTATGTGTAGTTGATATGGTCATGCACTGATGATGAGACTCTAGCTAGACTGATGGTTACATGGATATGTGCTTATCTATTATATGTATATATGTTGTCATGAATATGTTATACATGTAATACGCTAATTGATTGATCTTGCAGATGAGATATCCTCCTCAAATTTTGCTAAGGTACGTTGCAAGGCCTCATAATGCAAACGAGAAAGAAAATGTGGCACCACAAAAGAGGTTCAATGCAACTAGACAAGGACACAGGTCACAGTAGCAACATAGAGGTGAGGGTACTAGTCGGTTAGAGTGTTGGACATGTGGTAAGGAGAACCTTAAGAGATATTGTCCATATAATCAGGGTAGTAGGCCTCATATATATAATTTTTAGGAGGCACATATTGTTAGGGATTTTTGTTAGAGCGTTCCTCATATTTATGCAACATTGGATAACAAACATGCATACCATCAAGCATATATAATTGAGATGGACAGTAAGATTTGTGATCAAGTTATTTCTATTTTGATTGACCCTAGATCTAATTATAACTATGGTAGTCCTGACTAGGTGGATAAGTGTTGATTGAGTAAATAATTGCATGCAGAATCTTTGTTAGTGCAGTTGGCTACAAGTACGAAGAAGTGATTTCATCATTGGATAAGAGCTTATGCATTTGATTTGAATGGTATTCCTACCACACCACATTTGAATGTATAACCATTGGGATCATACAATATTTTGTTGGGCATGGATTGGTTGTCCCATCATAGAACCAAGGTGGATTGTTATCACAAAGCCATTTACTCTATGGATGACAATGGGGAATCAAGAGTCTTGCAGGGAAAGAAGAAAGCCACATCAGTCAGGGTGGTGACAACTGTGCAGGAAAAACGTAGTCGTAGAAAAGGGTGTATGTTATTTGTAGTGCACATTTCTCGTGACAAAGATAAGGAAGTTGAGGATGGAGATGCTTTGAGTAGCTACACAGTTCTACAATAGTTTCAGGATGTATTTCCTGAGGACATTTTTGAGTTGCCACCTCACAGGGAGGTAAAATTTTCTATTGAGTTAGTGCCAGGGGAAACTCCAACATCAAAAGCACCTTATAAGATGAGTACAACTAAATTGGCAGAGTTGAATTTGTAGTTGAAGGATATGTTTGATAAGGGATACATTAGGCCAAGTGTATCATTATGGGGCGCATTGGTATTATTTGTGAAGAAGAAGGATGGGACTCTCAAGCTATGCAATGATTGCGGGAAGTTGAACAAAGTGACCATCAGGAACAAGTATCCATTGTCGAGGATTGATAACTTGTTTGATCAATTGAAGGGAGCAGAAGTGTTCTCGAATATCGACTTGAGATCACAATACCACCACATACGCATCAAAGATGAGGACATTTACATGACAACTTTCCAGACCATGTATGGGCATTATGAGTTTGTTGTAGTTCCATTCAGTTTGACAAGTTCTCCAAATACATATATGTGCTTGATGAATAGTGTGTTGCGTCCGTATTTGGATAAGTTTGTTATTATGTTCATTGATGATATCTTGGCATATTCTTAAAATGAGGAAGAGCATGTTGAGCATTTAGCAACAATGTTGAGGTTGTTGAGAGAGAATGAGTTTTATGCTAAGCTTAGCAAGTGCAATTTATTTCAGACTCAGGTACATTACTTGGGACATGTTGTTTCCAAGGAGGACATAGTAGTGGATCCAGAAAGGATAAGGGCCATCATGGAATGGGTAGTCCCCAGGAATGTGGATGAGGTGAAATATTTCATGGGGTTGGCCGGATATTACAGGAGGTTCATTAGGAAATTCTCGTAGATTGATTATCCTATTATATCATTCTAGAGGAAAGGTAAGAAGTTTGAATGGATAGAGGAATGTGAGGATAGTTTTGAGCAGCTCGAGTATTTGTTCACACATGCACTAGTGGTGCAAATTTCAGATCTGGACAAAGAGTTTTTGGTATGTACAAATGCTTGCAAAAGAGGACTTGGTGGAGTCCTTATGCAGGATGGATAGGTGGTATGTTATGAGTCATGAAAACTAAATAAGCATAAGCAAAAATACCTGACACATGATCTTGAGATAGTAATGATCATACACACATTGAATATTTGGAAGGACTATCTTCTTGGTAGGAGGTTTGTGCTGATAAGTGATCACATTGGATTGAGTTATTTGTTTGACCAACTGAACCTGAATGTCTGACAAGCTAGATGGTTGGCCACAATTAGTGAGTTTGACTTCGAGATCAGGTACATCAAAGGAAAGGAGAACATGGTGGTAGATTCTCTTAGCAGGTGAGTACAGGTAAATCAATTAACATATATGAGATCCTATGGGATAGATTTACATGATAGGATCTTGCAGGTATGTTAGAAGGATGTCAGATATATGGAGATTGTGCACAGGTTGCAACATAGTACAAATATAGGTACATGTGGTGGTATAGGTGTAGGTAGTAGTACAACTACATGTATAGGTAGTGGTACATGTATAGAAAAAGATGCAGGTGCACAAGATGTGGACTATTATCTCAGGCAGATGGATTGTTTAGATTCAAACATGGGATATATGTGTGAGACAATAGTGAGCTCAATAAGGTGATCTCGAGGGAGTTTCATGAAAAACCATATTCAGGTCACCTAGGTTACCAGAAGACATTGATCTTAGTGAATAAATTTTATTATTGGTTGAATATGAAGAAGGATGTAGTAGAGTTTGTGGCTCGGGTCTTTGACTGTCATCAGGTGAAGGCAGAGTGTAAGAATCTAGGTGGACTGCTACAACCGATTGCGATTCTAGAATGGAAATGGGAGGTCATTTCCATGGATTTTATCACAAGGTTGTCAAGGATAGTGAGACATGGTAGTGGTGGATAGGTTGACAAAGGTAGTGCACTTAATTCTAGTGAAGTCTACATTCTCATCTAGTGATGTAGCAAGGTATTCATTAGATATGTGGTCATATTTCATGGTGTTATAAATAATATTAAGTCAAACAGGGATGCAAAGTTCACTTCCAAGTTTTGGAATGAGTTGCTTGCAGGTTTGGGAAAAATGTTGGCCTTTAGTACAACTTGTCATCCTCAGATAGATGGACAGATTGAGAGGGTCAATAGGATAACGGAGGACATGTTGAGGATGTACATGATGCATGAACAAAAAAATTGGGAAGAGTATATTCCACTAGTAGAGTTTTGTTACAACAATGGGTATCAAGAATGTTTGAAGATAACTCCATTTGAGGCATTATATGGGTGGAGTTGCAATACTCCCATTAGTTGGAGTGAGCTGGTGAAAAGGTTGTTGATTGGACTAGACATGTTGGAAGACATGGAACAAGAAATGCAGACTATAAAGAGGAATCTAAAGGCAACACAAGATAGGAAGAAGATATATGATATCAGAATAGGTCTTCCAAGGAGTTCTAGGTTGGGGAACATATATACCTGCACATCAAACCAAAGAAGAGCTCCTTACATATTAGATCATGTGCCAAGTTGGCACCACAGTTTTGTGGAACCTTTATTTTGGAGAGGATCGGACCAATAGCCTATCAACTTGTACTACCCCCAACAGTGAAAGTCCATAATGTTTTCCACATATCATTGCTTAAGAAGTATGTTAAATATTTTGGTCATGTGATTGACTCGTCTGTATTGCAGGTGGAACCAGATGGAGAATTCCAACCATAGCCTTATTGTATATTGAAGAAAAAGGCGCTCATGCTCCGTAACTGAGAAATCGAGTAGGCTGAAGTGTAGTGGAAGCACTTTGGGTTCGATGAAGCTACATGTGAAATGGCACGTCAAATTCAGGCTATGTATCCTTCATTGTTTTCTGGTTGAGGCAAAGCAATTGTGGTATGGCGTTTTGGTATATGACTTTTGTATATGTTTTGGTACATGTTTGATCATGTTTTGGTATAAGTACATATGAATATCGATGTAAATACTGCCATGAACCGTGTTATAAATATCCAATAAGTAGTATCAGTGTCATGTCATCTATAATTGTCATGTTGTTATGTTGTCATGTTGGTCTGCTTCGGAGTAGGGTGATCATTCTAAATACTACATCAAGCTATGTTATAAATCTCCATGGGTAGTATGTTTGTTTTTCAATGTTTTACTGAGGTATAGGTGTGGTTGAACATCGAGGGCAGTGTCCCCCAAGGGGAGGGTTCTGTAACATCCCTGGTGAAAATTCCACGTAATAAAAGTTAATAAAGAAAAAATAATAACCACGATTGATGGGACACCTATTCCAAGCTGAATGTTGGGCAAATAATCCTAGTGTGTGTGTTCATCAAGTTATTATGGCGAAGGAAATTGGAAAAGGCAATGGCTAAGGCGTTAGAAAGGAAAAATGAAATTTTCACACATTTATTTACAAAAATAATGGAAATTAGGAAAAATTGAAGATGAAAGGTCACATGTTGCATGTGAGGACGAAAATGAAGGAAAATAATGGAGAATGAAGAAAATGGAGGCCTAATTGATAAAAAATCTTCTGAGGATCAATTTGCAATCTTTTTCCAGTTGAGTTTTAGAGCTCTCCCCTTATTCTCTCTCTCACTAACTCACTCTTAGACACTTAGAGTTTTCTTGGAGCATTTTGGCATTGGATCAAGAAAGGAAAGCGGAAGGAAGGAGAAGAAAGGAAGAGCAAGATCAAGAAACTACAAAAATATTCTTTGCAGGTATCTATTTGCATGTGTATTTCCCTTGCTATATTTGGCATGTAGGGTATTGCATGTGGATCTTTTATTGTTATGGCATGACTTTTTCCAGGTGTGACAGCGTTTTTAGCCTAGCCTTTCCATTTCCAGATAACCATGATGTGATGGGGTTACCATGTTTTGGTTTAGATGGATTGCTCGATGGATTCAAAGATGAGTGAGGTGGATCTCCAAATGATAGAACACATGGCCTAGTGACCCCTGAACTAGACTGTGGGTTTTGGTAAAGCCATATTTTGTGTTGCCTCGGTATGCCTAGGAATCCTTGCCGGTGAATGGCAGGATCTGGGTGGTATCTTGGTTTAAGGCCTAGTGATCTGTATATTAGACTGTGGATTGCGATAAAGCTTGAGAGACTAGGAGGTAAGAAAATATCTCACGGTATAGGTGGAAAAAGCTCACGGCATCCATGCTTGTTTGGCATAGTGATTGGGTCGATATCATGGTAAAGGCTGTTATTACATGTTTATTGTCTTGTCTTAGTGATATGAGATGGATTACGGTAAATCTTGGTTTCTATTAATAAGGGTGAGATGGTTTAGCCTCAAGATGCCTTGGTTGATTATTTTGGTTTGCATCCCACATTCATGCTTGGAATATGTCATGGGGGTAAATGGATGAATAGATATTTGGCGCATCAATTCTATGGTTGGGTGGAACGTGGTAGTCCCATCACGTACTTGGATTTTACATCATCAATATGAGGTTATTTCTCCTTATAATTCTATTAGTATTATATTGGTTTACATGTGGATCATATAACTATGATTTCCTTGGTATTTCTGTTGCTATTATGTTGGCTATGTATATGATTTATGATAGTAGCTATGTATGGCTCTCATCATGTTTTTACTTGTAAATGAATGAAAAATGTATATATGACCGAATAGATGATAATGCAACAAATGATATAAGGGAACAATGCTTCATAGCGATTCTCAGATAAGTATGAGAACCCTATGCTTAAATATGTTGTTTACACCTGTAGATTTCATATTTGTGATATGTTTGACGGAATACTTGTCATGGCTAGTAGGGGCCTGGTTAAGGGCTTGTTCAAGTATTTGCATTTGAATCATTGTTTCCTTGTTATCTTTATGTTCTGAAGGTGTCACTAAATTCTAGGCAGTGACCTCGGCTGTGGGCCTGAAAATGTGGCTCAAATCCCGAGGACATTAGCACAACATTGAGAAAAACAGTCGTTGGACACTTACATTCCTTGTCATGAGAGCGTCCAGAGCCTCTTGGACACTGTTAGGCCCATATAATTTAAGCATCTAGAGTTCAAGTGGCCTAAAACCTTAGTGGGACTGAGGGGCTAGCTACCTGAGTGGTTGGGATGGTTCTTGAGAGTCTTGTAGTTGATGTGGAAGGTATGTATGTTGTGTTTCCACTGATTACACTTCCTTAAGGTCACATAGAATGTTGAATCCAATAGTAGTAGCCTCTTGTCACATGTTTACCCTAGTTGGATGGTTACTTGGGGAGATGTGGGAGGAGGGTGTTACACTTTTTCGACAATCCGTATGAAGGACAACAAATCTAGACACTTTATCATGAGATTTCATGTGGTATCTCCACACCATGCAAATGGGAACCCTTGATTGGTGAGTTGATAATGATAGGATTGATAGCATCATCAGCATCCATGTCCCTTGAGCCTGCATTAGAATCCTCCCAAAAGGGTTTCACTACTTAGTGGAATCTTAAGGAAGGTATTTCGACTAAGGGACCCATACTCCAAATTTATCATTCGGTCTCTTCACCCTTTGTTTTCATTGACCCAATGGAATGCATCCAAATTTGGTCGGAGCTAGGTGTCATGTCTCTGACAAGTGGTGGAGATGGGTTGGAGTAGGGTCAAGGACAACTATCGAGTGGCCTTACTATGGTGTCCCAAATTGAGATCGATACTTTTGGCATGGTGAATGGCTCGAACTATTAGCGCTTCATAAATATTGCTTCTAATAACCCATCAGTGGTTAAGTGTTTAGGTTAGGAGATGGATGCATCCTTGGATGGTCTAGCTTGAAAAGAAAACTGTTTTCCCAAAGGTTTCCCCTCTCTACAATTTGTCAGTTAGAGGTTTTTGTAGTGGAGGATTTTTTGGTAAACTTGTCAACATTTACAAGATACATTTTATTAATGAATTGGGGGTTTAAGCCATGCCCTACAGCTTTCTGTCTTAGCGGAAAATGTAATAGGTACTGAAACCTTCCTAGGAACTTTTAATAGATCTACTCTAGGTTTCAGAGATTTGGTGGATCTACTGGTAAAACAAGGAATTAGGGCTTATATTGATCCAGGTGGATATTTGTGGCCACCTGCCAAATCCACTTGGACCCCCACCATTTTTTCTTTCAGCTTTTCAGTTTCCTTAATTGTAGCACAACTTACTATTTTTAGTAATTTTTTGGGTCCTCAACTTCCAGAGCCATTTTGAGGCCCTAAACGACATTTTTTGGGAAAACTGGGAGCATCATGGGTCCGTGGATTGATGCTTCTCTTCCCACAATTGGATTTCTCAGATAGATCTTTCTAATGAGATATTGTGCATGCCAAATGGGGATCGTATGCCAAAGTGACGACCCCGGGAAGTTGATGTACCAATTTACCCAAACGGGGCCCATAGTTTGTCGTTTCATCTTCTAGGGCTAGGTTTTTGGATGTTTAGGGTTTTCCATTGTTTCTCAACAATGAATAGGCCTTCGAGCCTCATTGTAACATAGTTCAGAGGCATGTGGCCACCACATCTCTTCTTAGAGATAAGCTACCATCACCCTAGCTGGTTTATTTCCATATATGTTTGTAAGCATATTTTAGTATTCTACATAATGAAATGAAGTATTATTTCCACTCATCTCTATGTTTATGGTAATCTCTGTAATTTTTGTGTTCCTGTTTAAAGCCAGATCAGTGGTATTAGAGCGGTATGTTTTTTCTCTATTTTTCTTTGCATGTCCCCAACGAGGTTGGGATATAAGGAGTTAGGGCTTGAACTGGTTGAACCTTTGCATGACCAGTCTCGCAAATCCCGACAGCCTCCCATGGCAGATGAAAAGAAAGATGAGGGGGCAGGAGATCCTATCAAAATCTTGCATGAAGAAGCCCTCGAGTGACAAAGGAACGCGATGATGGAAAGATTTTCCCATATCCTTCATCGGCTACCTAGGGGTGATGCAACGACTTCCAACAACTACTCTGGAAACACAACATTGTTTAAGGTATGAGTTAATTTTGAAATCCCCATATTTGAGGGTCAGATAGATGCAGATGCCATCGATAAATGGTTAAATCTGCTAGAGGGTTATTTTCTGTTCATGATTTTTCCAGTCGGGAAAAGATTATTTTCGCTCTTCTCAAAGTAGCCCCCCATGTGAAGGACTAGTGGTAAACCTACTGCGAGGAGAAGGATGAAAGTACAGGCTCACTATTTTCAGTCGCACCCACTTGGAATTCATTCTGGAATGCAATCAAGGAGCATTACTACCCTATCGGAAGCTATGAGGATCAATACATAAAGTGGGCCACACTGTGGCAGGGAAGGAACTAAGACATGCCAAAGTTTACCAATATTTTCCATGCCCTTCATACAAAGTTGGGTATCAAGGATTCAGAGTAGCATTTGATACTCAAATACTGTGGCTGCCTACACAAGTACATGCAGGAAGTAATAGAATTCTTGAACATCTCCTTGCTTGGCATGACATACCGATATGCCGTCGAGGTCGAGAAAAAGTTTAAAGAAAAGAAGCGAGAATTTGGATCTGCGAATCTGAAGCAAGGGAAAGGTGGCCCAAAACCATAGAACAAATGACAAAGCCAAGTTGAGGCAGCCCAAGACAACCTACCAAAGCTGCAAGCAAAGAACAATGTCGCAGAGCTAAAAAAGGACACGGGAAAGTGGTGTGAGTTCCATAAGAGCTCCACTCACAACACAAGTGAGTGTCGAGCCAAGCAGTCACTGGTGGCCGAGCTAAAGGTTTCAGAATCAGATGCATGTTCCAAATTTGAGTCAGAATCGGAGAAGGAGAATGAAAATAGGAAGAAAATTATCGATGTGGAGCGCGATGCCAACATTGCCACCACAAAGATCTAGAAGCAGGAACCCGAAGATCTAGAGGAGGAGGAACGTCTCTTCCACTCCTAGATGTGGGTAAAGGGCTCCCCGCTACAGTTCATTGTCGATAGTGGAAGCGAAAAGAACCTCATTTTGGCAAAGGTCATGAAGTCGTTGGGCTCACTAACCATGACACATCCACAACCGTACACCATCGAGTGGCTTCACTAAGGAGAAGATCTTCGTGTGAGCTAGCAGTGTTGCCTTGCATACAACATCAAGCCCTTCATGGATGAGGTATTATGTGACATTGCCCCCCTTGAAGTTTGTGATGTATTATTAGGAAAACCATACTTGTGGAAGTGACACGCTGTGTATGAATCAAGGCCCTATGCTGTTATGGTTACTTTGGGAAATAAGTTGTACAGGATACCGAAGGTAGCACTACCTATCACCATCTCTTTGGTTACTGCAAAACAATGCAATAAGCTCATTTCCAAAGCTAAGAATTTTGTTTTCCTGATGATACACCCTCAAGGAAAGTAGAAGATGGTGGTGACGACCTCTAGATAGGGCCCCTCTGCATGACAACTACAGATGGACAAGGTCATGGAAGAGTACGACGACATATTCACCTCTCTTGTAGGGGTTCCTCTACACTATCAGGTCAAGCACTCCATCAATCTGAACCCAAGTGTGCCACTGCCCAATGGAGCAATCTATCTGTGCTCTATTATGGAAAACAATGAAATCAAGTGGTATATTCAGGAGTTGCTCCAGAAAGGTCACAACCATTCGAGTTCATCGCCCTATGGGAGCACGATCATTTTGGTACAGAAGAAGGATTAGACTTGGAGACTCTGTATTGACTATCGGGCGCTGAACAAGATGACTATTTGTAATAGGTGCCTTATCCCACAGATTGATGACCTCCTGGACCAGCTGAAGGGCGAAAAATATTTCAGCAAGATCAATTTGAAGTCTAGATATCACCAGGTACTAGTCGAAGCCTCCGATGTGTGGAAGACTGCCTTCCAAGACAAGGAAGGCCTTTTTGAATGGTTGGCTATGCATTTCAGATTGACAAATGCTCCTACAACTTTCATGAGGCTAATGGATGACATCTTGTGGCTATTCACGAACTCATTTGTAGTGCTATACTTGGATGACATCCTGATCTTCAGCCAGAGTTGGGAAGAGCACCTCTAACACATCTGACAGGTTCTCCAAACACTGCGTCAACATAAGTTATGTGCCAATTTGGAGAAATTCACTTTTGGCATGACCCAGGTTCAGTATTTGGGATACATTATTGATGAAAAAGGGGTGCATGTGGATCCAACCAAGATCCAAGTCATTTGGGATTGGCCATCTCCAATCATTCTAATAGAGCTCCGCAGCTTTCTAGGCCTTGCCAACTTCTACCGTAGGTTCGTGTTAGGATTTTCTCATATCACTTGGCCCTTGAGTCAAGTCACCAAGGGAGGGGCAAAAGAAAAATTCTTTTGGTTTGAATCTCAACAGAAGGAATTCACAAAGTTGAAAGATCGTCTCTACCCGGCACTAGTGCTCGCATTACCAGACTTGTAACAACCATTTGAGATCGAGTCAGATGCCTCTAACTATGCTATTGGGGTAGTCCTTACTCAACACGGGAATCCAGTGATCACAGTGAGACACTTTAAGACACAGTCTGGAAGTATCCCACTTATGACAAAGAGATGTATTCCATTGTGTAGGCTTGATGACAATGGAAGCATTACATTTTGGGGAAGGAAACACTCATCCACACAGACCACCGACCCCAATAGTTCATACAAACCCAAGGGAAATTGCAGAATGATCGCAATCAGAAGTGGTCCACATACCTGCAACAGTTCCATTTGAATATAAAGTATAATAAAGCTAGCACCAATAATGTTGTAGATTGCCTCAGCCGACCAACGATCATGGTGTTAACCACCGTGCTCAACTCTTGTGGGCATGAGACTTCTAATTGCCCAATTCTCTACAAAAACGACCCCAAATTTGGCCACACATAGCAGACACTCTTGGAGGGTGAGCATGTTCCAGATTTTCACCCTCAGGATGCCCTGTTATGCCACCTGGGTCACCTTTGTGTTCCTTCAAGTGAGCATTCCAAGATGATTTGGGGAGCACACTACAGGCGGGCTGCCGGGAATTTTGGGGGCGAGAAAATAGTGACAATACTACAGAAGTATTTTTATTGGCCGAATCTTCACCAAGATGTCGGGAAGTACATCAGATCATGCACTGCCTATCCCATTGCCAAATCAACCATCAAGAAGCAAGGCCTCTATACCCCACTGCCTACCCCTAGTCAACCTTGGGAATCCATCTCCATGGATTACATGTCAGGCCTTCCTTGCGCTAAGCATGGAAACGACTATGTTTTTGTGGTCGTCGAGAGGTTCTCGAAGATGGCCATTATGGCGGTCTGCAAGAAGAATATCACACCAGAAGCCACTGCTCAACTCTTCTTTGAATGAGTGTGGGTACACTTTTGGATCCCACAGCCTATTGTCTCAGATCGAGATAGCAGGTTCCTCAGTACATTTTGGTCCAATCTCTTGTCGATGCTAGACACCAAACTCGCTAAGTCCACAACCTTCCATCCTCAAACTGATGGCTAGATAGAGGTTGTCAATAGGATGATCATACACATCCTAAACATGTACAACTAAAAGCATCCATGCACATGGGATGAGAGCCTCCCCTATGTTCAACACAGCTACAGCCAGGCTCTCCATAGCTCAAGTAGCCACAACCCTTTTCAGGTGGGCTTGGGATTCTAGCCACTATGTCCCATTGATGTGGCCATGCCATTTGTAGCTACTTATGCAGATTTGGCTCATGTCTAGTCCGAAACAGATAAGGCAAACAACTTCATTGAGCACATCCAACATATTTGTCAGTAAGTCCATGACATTCTAGAGGAAGAAAATTCCAAGTACAAGCAGCGACGTGATCAACATTAGGTGACACACAAGTTTCAGGTGGGTGAAAAAGTCTGGTTGCATTTGCAAAAGGAACACCTTACCGGAGTCTATTGGAAACTCAAACCACTCCAATATGGTCCTTACACCATTACCAAGGCTATGGGAGGCAATGTATTTGAACTCAGCATTCCCCCATTCCTTGGCCTGCACCCAATGCTCAATGTGGACCACCTTCATCCATACTTTCCACCATTACTAGACACATCCAACATTGCAGAACAACTCACACCCACAGAGTTAAATCCAGATTGCATGGAACAAGTTGCAACTGATCGGATCATGGACAGATAGATCAAGCACACTTTCTAAGAGAATATCCAACTTTATCGACTTGTCAAAGTAGGCCAACTCCTTCACTAGGTCAAGTGGCTCACCGGGGACCAAGTTTAGTAGAAGTTTCCTCATCTCATGGAGGAACTCAATGCAATGGGGACCATTGCTTCCTAAGTGGGGAAGAATGATCCCAGTGGATATTGGTGGCCACCCACCAAGTCCACTTGGACCCCCACCATTGATTCTTTCAGCTTTTTAGTTTCCTTAATTGTAGCATAGTTTACTATGTTTAGTAGTTTTTTGGGTCCTCAACTTCCAGAGCCATTTTGAGGCCCTAAATGACATTTTTTGGGAAAACATAGGTCAATCGACCAATGTTTCTCTTCCCAAAGTTGGAGTTCTCAGATAGATCTTTCTAATGAGATATTGTGCACATCAAACGAAGATTGTATGCCAAATTTACGACCCCGGGAAGTTGATGTACCAATTTATCCAAACGGGGCCCACAGTTTAGCGTTTCATCTTCTAGGGTTAGGTTTTTGGATTTTTAGGTTTTTTCATTGTTTCTCAACAATAAATAGGCCTTTGAGCCTCATTGTAACGTAGTTCAGAGGCATGTAGCCACCACATCTCTTCTCAGAGATAAGCTACCATCGCCCTAGCCGGTTTATTTCCATATATGTTTATAACATATTTCAGTATTTTACATTAATGAAATGAATTATTATTTCTGCTACATCTCTGTGTCTATGGTTATCTCTATAATTTGTTGCATTCTTGTTTAAATCCAGATCAGTGGTATCAGATCGATCTGTTTTTTCTCTGTTTTTATTTGCATGTCCCCAACGAAGTTGGGATATAAGGAGTTAGGGCTTGAACTGGTTGAACCTTTGCAAGACCAGCCTCGCAAATCTCGATGGCCTCCCATGGCAGATGAAAAGAAAGATGAGGGGGTAGGAGATCCTATCAAAATATTGCTCGAAGAAGCCCTCGAGCGACAAAGGAACACGATGATGGACAACTTTGCCCAGATCCTTTAGCAGTTACCCAAGGGTGATGCATCGGCTTCCAACAACTACTCTGGAAATGCCACACCATTTAAGTTACAAGTTAATTTTGAAATCCCCATATTTGAGGGTCAGATAGATGCAGATGCCATTGATAAATGGTTAAATCTGCTAGAGGGTTATTTTTCTGTTCATGATTTTTCCAGTCGAGAAAAGATTATTTTCGCTCTTCTCAAAGTAGTCCCCCATGTCAAGGACTGGTGGGAAACCTACTGCGAGTAGAAGGATGAAAGTACAGGCTCACTATTTTCAGTTGCACCCACTTGGAATTCATTCCGGGATGCCATCAAGGAGCAGTACTACCCTGTCAAATGCTATGAGGATCAATACATAAAGTGGACCACGCTGCAGTAGGGAAGGGACAAAGAAATGCCAGAGTTTACCAATATTTTCCATACCCTTCGCACAAAGTTGGGTATTAAGGATTCAGAGCAGCATTTGATACTCAAATACTGTGGCTGCTTAGACAAGTACATGTAGGAAGAAATATAATTCCTGAACATATCCTCACTCAGCACAACATACCAATATGCCGTCAAGGCTGAGCAAAAGCTTTAAACAGAAGAAGTGAGACTTTGGATCTGCGAATCTGAAGCAAGGGAAAGGTGCCCCCAAAATGTGAAACAAAGAACAAAGCCAAAGTGGGGCAGCCCAAGACAACTCGCCAAAGCTGCAAGCAAAGAACAGTGTTGTGAAGCTAAAAAAGGACATGGGAAAGTGGTGTGAGTTCCATAAGATCTCCACTCACAACACAAGTGAGTGTCGGGCCAAGCAGTCATTGGTGGCCGAGCTATAGGTTTCAAAATCAGATGCATGTTCAGACTTTGAATTAGAACCTGACAAGGAGAATGACAAAGGGAAACATATTATTGATGTGGAGCCCAATGCCACCATTTCCACCACGAAGATCTAGAAGGAGTAACCCAAAGATCCAAAGGAGGAGGAGCGTCTCTTCCACTCCTAGATGTGGGTAAAGGGATCCCCACTATAGTTCATTTTCGACAGTGGGAGCCAAAAGAACCTCATTTCGGTAGATGTCGTGAAGTGACTAGGCTTACCGACCAAAACACATCCACAATCGTACACCATTGGGTGGCTTCACCAAGGATGGGATCTTTGCGTGAGACAGCAGTGTCACCTTCCATACAACATCAAGCCCTTCACGAATGAGGTATTGTGTGACATTGCTCCCCTTGAAGTTTGTGATATATTATTAGGAAAACCATACTTGTGGAAGCAACATGCTGTGTATGAATCAAGGCCCTGTGCTGTTATTGTTACTTTAGGAAATAAGTTGTACAGGATATCAGAGGTAGCACCACCTACTACCATCTCTTTGGTTATTGTAAAACAATGCAGTAAGCTCATTTCCAAAATAGGATACCAGAGGTAGCACCACCTACCGCCATCTCTTTGGTTACTGCAAAACAATGCATTAAGCTCATTTCCAAAACCACGAAATTTGTTTTCCAGATGATATGCCCTCAAGGAAAGCAGAATATGGTTGCCACGGCCTCGAGACAGGGTACCTCTCCCTGACAACTACAGATGGACAAGGTCATGGAGGAGTACGAGGACATATTCACCTCTCCTACAGGGGTTCCTCTGCACTATCAGGTCAAGCATTCCCTCGATATGACCCTAGGTGCGCTGCTGCCCAATGGACCAATCTATCGGTGCTCCATTCTAGAGAACGATGAAATCAAGAGGCAGATTTAGGAGTTGCTACAGAAAGGTCACATCCATTTGAGTTCATCACCCTATGGTAGCTCAATTGTGTTGGTATAGAAGAAGGATGGGACTTGGAGACTTTGTATTGACTATTGGGTGTTGAACAAGATCACTATTCATAATAGTTACCCGATCCCACTGATTGATGACCTCTTGAACCAACTGAAGGGGGGAAATATTTCAGAAAGATTGATTTTAAGTCAGGTTATCACCAAGTACCAATCAAACCCTCTGATGTGTGGAAGACTACCTTCAAAGCCAAGGAGAGACTTTTCGAATGGTTGGTTATGCCTTTCAGATTGACAAATGCTCTTGCAACCTTCATGGGGCTAATGGATGACATCTTGTGGCCATTCACCAACTCATTTGTAGTGGTATACTTGGATGACATCCTAATCTTCAGCCAAAGTTGGGAAGAGCACCTCCAACACATTTGACAGGTACTCCAAACACTGACACAACACAAGTTATGTGTCAATTTGGAGAAATGCACTTTTGGCATGACCCATGTTCAGTATCTGGGATACATTATTGATGAACAGGGGGTGCATGTGGATCCAGCCAAGATCCAAGTCATTCGGGATTGGCTATCTCCAACCACTCTGACATAGCTCTATAGCTTTCTAGGTCTTGCCAACTTCTAACATAGGTTCGTGTTGGGATTTTCTCATATCACTTGGCCCTTGAGTTAAGTCACCAAGGGAGGAGCGAAAGAAAAATTCTATTGGTTTGAATATAAACAGAAGGCATTCATAGAGTTCAAAGATTGCCTCTACTCGGCACCAATGCTCGCATTACCAGACTTGCAACAACCATTTGAGGTCGAGTCAGATGCCTTTGACTATGCTATTGGGGCAGTTCTTACTCAACACAAGCTTCCAGTGGCATATCACAGTGAGACACCTTCAGACACAGTCTGGAAGTATCCCACTTATGAAAAAGAGATGTATTCCATTGTGCAGGCCTGCCAACAATTGAAGCATTACATTTTGGGGAAGGAAATGGTCATCCACACAAACCACCGACCCTTGCAGTTCATACAGACCCAAGGGAAATTGTAGAATGATCGCCATCAGAAGTGGTCCACATACCTACAACAGTTCCATTTGAATATCAAGTATAAGAAGGGAAGCACCAATAATATTGTAGATTGCCTCAGTCAACCACTGATCATGGCGTTAACCACCATACTCAACGCTTGTGGGCATGAGACTTCTAATTGGCCACTTCTCTACAAAAGCGACGCAGAATTCAACCACACATAGCAGACACTCTTGGAGGGTCAGCATGTTCCAGATTTTCACCTTCAGGATGCCCTGTTATGCCACTTGGGTCACCTTTGTGTTCCTTCAAGCGAGCGTTCCAAGATGATTTGGGAAGCACACTATAGCTAGGTTGCTGGGCATTTCAGGGTCGAGAAAATAGTGGCAGTACTGCAGAAGTATTTCTATCAGCTGAATCTTCACCAGGATGTCGGTAAGTACATCAGATCATCCACTACCTGCGCCATTGCCAAATCGACCATCAAGAAGCAAGGCCTTTATACCCCACTTCCTACCCCTATTCGACCTTGGGAATCCATCTCCATGGATTACATGTCAGGCCTTCCTTCCATTAAGCATGGAAATGACCCTATTTTTGTGGTCGTTGATAAGTTCTTGAAGATGGCCATTATGGAAACATGCAAGAAAAATATCATAGTAGAAGCCACTGCTAAACTCTTCTTTGAACGAGTGTGGGTACTCTTTTGGATCCCACAGTCTATCATCTCAAATTAGGACAACAATTTCCTCAGTACATTTTGGTCCAGTCTCTAGTCGATGTTGGGCACCAAACTCACTAAGTCCACAACCTTCCATCCTCAAACTGATGGCCAAACAAAGGTTGTCAATAGGATGATCGTACACATTCTGCGCATGTACAACTCAAAGCATCCACGCAAATGGGATGAGAGCCTCCCCTATTTTCAGCACAACTATAGCCGGGCTCTCCACAATTCGACTGGCCATAACCATTTTTAGGTGGGGCTGGGATTCCAACCATTATGTCCCATTGATGTGGCCATGCAATTTGTAGCTACTTATGCAGATTCAGCTCATGTCTATTCTGAAATAGATAAGGCAAACACCTTCATTCATCACATCCAACATATTCACTAGTAGGTCCATGACAATAGTAGTTTTTCGGGCCTTGAACTTCCGGAGCCATTTTGAAGACCTAAAGGATATTTTTTGGGAAAACTGGGAGCAACATAGGTCCATGGATTGATGTTTCTCTTCCCAAAGTTGGAGCTCTCGGATAGATCTTTCCAATGAGATATTGTGTGCATCAAACGAAGATCGTATGTTAAAGTTACAACCCCAGGAAGTTGATGTACCAATTTACCTAAATGAGGCCCACAGTTTGGCGTTTCATCTTCTAGGGTTAGGTTTTTGGATTTTTAGGGTTTTCCATTATTTCTCAACAATAAATAGGCCTTTGAGCCTCATTGTAACATAGTTCAGAGGCATGTAGCGACCACATCTCTTCTCAGAGATAAGCTACCATCGCCCTAGCTGGTTTATTTCTATATATGTTTGTAAGCATATTTCAGTATTTTACATTAATGATATGAAGTATTATTTCCATTACATCTCTGTGTTTATGCTTATCTCTATAATTTATTGCATTCCTATTTAAATCTGGATCATATATGGAGTCGACGCCACCCATAGGAATATAGAATGGGGGTGATGTTGTCGATGCAACAAAGACCCTCCAAAAAAATTTCATAACTTCATTTTGGAGCCTATGTGAACTGTTGTTGCAAGCTATCTAGTGTCATCATGTTGTTTGATTGTCAATCCTTGTTTTCTCTCAAATTGTTGCATCCTCCTAAGAAAATGCTTGCTAAATGTTGTCACCTTAACTTTGAGAGTGCATGTGTTATCTTGTCTAAAGATAGGGGAAGGCATAAATTTACTTCACTTAGTAAATAGCTTTCTTTTCCATGCAACACACACATAAAATCAAAGAAAAGCACTTTCTTTGGGTAAAGCGCACTCCAAGATAATGAATAGTTTCCTCCTTGTTGAGCGCACTCCTTCGGGTTGAAGAAATGTGTCTTGGTGGAGCACACTTCTTCATGCTCAGTTAGTCTGCCCTCCAATTGAGTGCACCCTATAGACATGAATACTTGCGCCCTCTTTAACTCATGCATGCACTTTTCTTGTTGCATGTGGTCATTTATAGAATATGGAAGGTTATATGGAAGCCCATAGGTTATAGAAGTTGAAAAGTCACGATGAAACTAAAAAGTCATTATCATTTGTTATAAATATCTCCTCATAACTCAAGCAACAGGTTGGGATTCTTATAGTTTTGGCATGGATTTTCTCGTATTGCATAGGATATAAACCATTCTTTGGAGAAGCAAGTTATGGCTTCATGTTCCACTATTGGATCTAGTGTTTCACCTATGTAACAATGTACTTGGAACATTCCATTAATAATGAGAAGCTCTTTGAGCCAACACTTCTTCATGCATGTATCATGAATGTAGTAAGATTATTCTTTATATGTTTTCGGTATATGTTGGCTTAATACATACTAGAATAATGAAATATTTTTATTCCTAGATATGGTTATTGTTGAATGAGTTATATTATTCTTTTATGATTGTTGTTTATCTTGTGAAATAATTTGCAAATAAATCAACAAGCCCTTCTCATTAGCTCGCAGGTCTCCCTTAAGATAATAAGATTACTTCCCTAACCATAGGCTTGTTTTCCTTTACCAAACGTGGAAGTTTCCTGAGCATTCTACATTTGGTATCACACAATTCTTACATACTTGCTATGCTAAAGAGGTGTTTGTGATCTCTTGTGTATGTGTTGTAACCAAGGCGTACCTCTAAAACATTTCCAATGGTGGTCGAATCATATAGACGGATGATAATCGTACACCAAATGGTGTAAGGTTTAATTGGGACCTCACATTGGAGAGATCCCCTGTATGTTGGTGGCATCCAACACTGTCAACAAGTGAATAAAATCAAACCCTAGGAACAGGCCTATAAAGAATAACTCTAGGTACACCATTCAAAAAAAGGGGGAGAATATAATGGTGTTTGGTGGTGATATTCAGATGCATGAGGTTAAATCAAATTCTAATATGGCCATAGTGGTTCGCACTAGGGGTAGTTGTTTCAAAATTTCATCTCTTAAGGCCTGCAAAAATCAAAATTGGGGACAACAAATTTAGATGATGCCTTAAATATCATCTTTTGCAAGGGTATGGTTGTATTTTAGGTTTTTTTCTAGGGAGCATTCAACCTGGTTCCTATTAAAAAATGGGAAATGAGCTCAACCCTAGTTCCATTTAAGAGGTGTCCGCCACTGTTTGACACAAAGAAATATATCTTGGAGAAATCATCCTTCTAGATTTGTTCTCTAGTGTTTCCCATGTAATTATGGTCTTGGGAGGCATTCAAAGAAATCAATAATTATTTGGGGGAGTTTTGTGAAGTAGAAATGGAATTCCATTCTACAAGGGTTAGAAAGTTTCCTGTATACTAATTAATATTGACATAAGCGAAGGATTGGTGGAAAAATTGAAAATTGTGAGGCAAAAATACTCTCAACTTTAGATTTCAGATTACAAGGGGATCCCTTTTCAATGTAGGTGGTGCCATAAGGCTAGGCACATCATGAAGGATTTATCCCTTCCTTTCCATGGGAACAAAGGTATCAGGGATGACCCTCTCTCCAAAAAAAGAAGTTTGCTCTGCTAGTCATAAGGAGGAGATAGGTACCCCCCTTACAAGTTCCATGGTTCATGATGAAGTGTCAGGTCACCATGAGGAGGAAAAGAGGTTTGAGTCACCCTCTCCACTCCACATTTTGGTGGATAGATAATTTTCCAATTTAAACTCCTTTATCATATCTAGTTGATTCATTTGTTGATTTGGGAAAAGGACGAGACTACTCAATTGGTTGTGAAACTAAAATTTATTCTTCTTAGGACATTTCCCTTTCCTCCTCTTCCCTGTGTATTTCCCCCCGCCTCATTGATTACCTCATAGATTTCTTTTTCAATAAGAGAGAGCCATAATCATATTTCCTCAGACTCATCTTCTAAATATTTCTTTGTTTGAGGCTAGATCATAGCTTAATGAACCCTCCCTCTACTGGACTTGGAAAATTTTGTATATAGTTGGAGGGGAAAGGGAAGGGTAGAAAATCTCACTTGGAAAAAACCCAAGTCCAAGCTCATCTAGATGTGGTTGTTGGGAAGCAAAAATCCATCATTGAGTGAATTAGAGTAGTGAAGGCATTGGGTGGGTGCCCTTATGATTATCCAATCCTTCAATTGTTGGGGAATTGCCAACTCCTCTAAAAAACTAGCCTTCTGAAGGGTTGTGGATTTATTCTCCCCTTACATTATTTTACTTTAGTAAATTGTGGGGGATGGTACCCTGGCTACAAAATTTTTTGAGGAACTATTAAGAGGATGGGATTATTTTTATTCAAATTTCCATGGGCGATTGGGTGGTCTAGCCATTAGATGGAAACCTAGAAAACTCAAAGTTTTAGAGCAAGGGGGAGTGGATACAACCTTGGGTATGGAATTTATTGATTTAGAACTATATATGGAGTTCAGTATGGTTAATATATATGGGTCATTCTCGGAGTGACCTACTTTTTGTGAATCCCTTCTCCCAAAGCATCTACTCTCCTCTGAGAGTTTTATTTTGTAAGGGGATATCAACTTCTCCCTAGTGGTGGCTAAAGTCTGGGGTCCTCACACAATACCTAACCCCATTACAAATTTATTCGAGCATATTTTTATTAATGAAAATTTGATAGATGTGGAAATGAAAAAATTCTTTACAACTTGGAGAAATCATAGAATAGAGGGTTTTAGAGTGGCCAAAAGACTAGACCATTTTCTTTTGTATGAACATTTGGTGTAAATGGTTTCTTTAGCGTGGTAATAGGTCATACATGGTGGTGAATCTCACCATTACCCTATATTATTGAAAATCAGAGGGACGAGGAAAAACTAGCAAGCCCCTTAAAATTTAACACAATGTGGTTTAAATAAGAAGAATACCTAGACTTGGTGAAATCTACTTGGGTCACTTTTGGTCCTAAGTTGGGGCTCTCTATCAGAGTTAAATTTTATCAAAACTTTTCCCAAGTTAAATAAGGCCATGAATTAACTAGGGCACTATCAAGAGAATATGGGATGCTTAAGAACTTAAGGATGTTGAGATGGAATTAGCAGACTTTGGAAAATATGAGTGTAGGGGGCACCTCAACGATGATTCAAAGTCTAGGCTACTTCTTATTTAAGATTTAAGAAGTAAATTATTAGAGGAAAAGAAGCAACCTTGAGGCTGAAGAGTAGAGACATTTGATTGAATGTGGTGGATGAAAACACAAATTCTTTCTAGTGCTATGTGAAGGGGAGGAAAATGGGCAACAACATTTGAAAATTAAATAATCATGAAGGTGGTTTTGCCTCCACCTTTGAGGAGCTATAAAATTTAGGTAAGAAACACTTTGGAAATCTCTTCAAGGCTCACCAGAGAGCATCCATTGCTGATGTGATTTGGTTTGTCAAGTTCTTCCCTAGATTTGTTGAGGAAGAAGAGAATCAAAGCTAAATAGAGGAATTTTCTAAGGGAAAATTACAAGTGGTTCTCCACAATTTCCAAAAGTACAAAAGCTCAAGTCTAGATGGGTGGCCAATAGATTTCTTCTTGAGCCTCTATGATTTCCTGGAATTGATTTGCTGAAGGTAGTGGAGGAATGTAGGTAGACAAGGAAGGTGCTTTCCTCTTTCAATACTAATTTTATTGCATTGATTCCAAAGGAGAGTAACCCCAACCCCTTCAATGACTTTAGGTCTATCTCTCTCCACAATTTGATTTATAAGATCACTAAAAAGATCATCGCTCAATGAATAAAACCTATTTTCTCAAGAGTCATTTCCAAGGAATAGTTTGGATTTTGGGAATGTCATCATATTCACAAGGAAATCAGGGTGGCATAGGAAGGCCTTCATAGTCTTAAAACAAATGAGCTTAAAGGTATCATTCTGAAGATCAAAATTTCAACAACTTAAAATTGTGTTAGTTGGATCTTTCTCTGCCTCCTTTTAACACACATTGGTTTTGAGGCGCCTTTCATCACCTGGGTCATGAGTTTTTTTCTCTTCTACTTCTTTTGTTGTTTTCATCAATAGATATGCTTCCCCTTTCTTTTATGCTCAAAGAGGATTGCACCCAGGATTCCCCAAAACACCGATATCCCTCCCCGTTTTCGAGGATCATAAACTCAATACATATTTATATTTCTTTTAAGTTCAAAAAATTTAAGGTTAACATATTACCAACGCTAATATATACTTGGATTTGAAAAGAGTTATAATGATTACTTATCAGACATTCCGTATCTTCTACTCTTTCTTATTCTTTATTTTCTCGAATATATGGTTTACAAGTAGGAAAAATATGAAAATATGTATCTAATTTCATTTAAATTTAAATTAATTAATATTATTATATATTTAATTTTTCTTTTATTTTAATTTAAAATTAAAAACTTATTGAAAGACAAAACGGTTATTATTAAATTTATAAAAAATTTATTAAAAGACAAGCTGTTATTTATTAAAATTTATAAAGAAATAACTAGAAAATATTGTTAACTTAATAAATATCATTTAAAATTTTGACTTTTCTTACTTAAAATACATAAAATTTCGTAATTTTATCTTACCATTTTTCCATGATTCAAATTTTTATCCTATAACTTTAATGCTCTATTATACACAAAAGACAATGTCCCAAAGCCAAAAGCCTTTCCAAAATCATTTGCTAAGTCTGCAATTAATATGCTTATATAAAAATGAAAGCCAATTTTTTTTTTTTTTGGGTCAAATCTGTTTACCTCTGAAAATCGAATTTTAACCTGATACGTCCAATTCTTGCATTAAGTGAAAAGCTTTACCAACCCTTCCTCGACCACAATACTAGAAAACATCACAATTATCAAGTCGAGCCCAATCCACTGAAAATTTGCAACGTCAATCATGAAAATTAATGAATCGAACCCTTCCCGACGATCGTTACAATATATCAATCTTCGGAAATTGCAAATAGGTTTGACAGTTAGTTTACCCAAAAAAATTATGGAAATTCCAATAAAATTTTGATAAAATCTTGCAAGCCATGAATTCGATTTCTGTGCACTTTTGGCACAACTAATTTTTGAGTTGATACATGTCGAATTATTCGTCAAATCTAACTTTAGGGTAACGAATCGAAGAATATCTACCTCATAATATTTAATAATAAGGTCCACATTACTAGTGAAACTGTTGTTTTTGGAATTTTGTGGAGCTCGTGCAATCCCTTTGGAGTTGTTGGAAATACTTTTATTTAGTGATGATATTTAGAGACAGTGTATCGTCAGCAAAGTGGCTCTTCAACGCATTCGTTCAACGCTTGTTAGCAATGACAGCGAAAGTTTGACGGGGAGGCATGCTAGACAGTATGAATGGAAACAATGAGTGGATTCGGGCTTGCATTGCTGAGTAAACGGTTATTCATATTATTGCTCCATATGGATTTGGAGAATCCTAAATTGAGTATTCAACTAGTACTTAAAAGCTGTTTGTATGTGAATAATGCGGTATCGATTGGGATCAGTATACATGCAATATTAGAATGTGAATAATACGGTATCGATGGGGACCGTGACTGGGTCGATGGGTTATCTCTGTCGATTGTTAGTTGAAATCCGTTGAACTGTTGGCACGTCGAGCACGTACAACATGCCTGCTCGTCCCAGGAGATTGAGTAGAGAACGAAGAAGATGAAGATTTTTCGATTCTTACAAATTCCACATGCAGTGCATTAGCAAGGCTCTATATGCATAGCGCGCCATTTGCATCTCTATGAGTAATAAGTACTTGGGCTCTGTTTAGTGAGCTTCTCTTTGACCATTGATCTTGGCCTCGTCTCCGTATATAAGGAGTTTCACGTTTGAGCTAGGTTATTGATCTTGACATGGTTCGTTTATACTACTAGATTAATTTCTTATCAAATCAAAGGCTACGGAAAGAGCTAACTAGCATACGATAGGGCATTAAATGCTCGGCTATAGGTGTTTGGTTAGTATATTTTTTATTTATTTATCACTGTGTGCATGCGTTAAAGAGCTAACGAAGCTAACGGAATGGTAAGTCCGTTAACGGAATAGTGCGTAGCTGAACATTTAATGCACTATAGTATGCCCATTAACTCATAAATGCCCTATAGTATAGGGCATTATAGTATACCCATTAACTCTTGCCTCATTCAATTAGCTGCGGCAGTTGTCCAATGTTACTCGGAGACTACTGTAGTTGGAAATGCTCTCCACATTATAATTAAAAAAACGTAACCAGATATTACCCGAGCAATGTTTTCAACTAAACCGTACAAGCCTGCAAAGGTAAGTGATATAAAGTGACTTTTTAGCAGCTGGAAAGCGAAAGAAACTTTGAGATGAATGCAAAACGTAACAGACGTGCAAAGTTAAAAACGAACTATTGGAGTTCCGTAGGGTTCTAATTTATAATGACTCATTTGTGACGATTGCTTTTACGCAATGAAAAATCTTGAATCATAGACCTATAGATTAGAATAGTCAATTAAACTCCGAATCTATTCGTACATCAATGAACAGAGATTAATATAATCGTACACTATTTGATCAGCTGACGAGAGTGCGAGAGCGTAATGGAAGGGTTATTATTACAGTTGAAAATAACAAGCTTGCCAACCTATAGTAAATGGGCTAGGATGTATAGGTTTATTTTTGGATTTTAGCACGTAATTTATGTAGAGGTGGACATATAGTGTCTATTAACAAGTTAGTTATTTGTTACTTATTATCTAACAAAGAATGGAAAAGGAAAAAGTGGAGCATAGATTGTTTCTTTCAATATCTAAAATAGCTAAATAGATTGCATTGTAAACATCAATAATAAATTATTGGAGTAGAAATTGACACTTATGGAGTATAATTGAAGTAAAATTGAACTTTCTATGATACCTAAGAAACAACAAAATCAAATGTGATGACACCTAGGAGATTGTGAGATTAATATCTCAACATCCCCTCCTAATCTCAACTTTTACAAGTGGAGGCACTTACAATGTCTAATTGCTCTCTTTGAAATTCAAATACATTCTTACGCAATGAATTTGTGAAAGTATTTGCAAGCTGATCTTTGGAACCACATAAAGCAAGTACTAGGTCCCCATCATTGGCAAGTTCACGGATGAAATGAAAACAAGTGTCAATGTGCTTTTTGTGGAAAACATTATTTTTTGATAAAAAATTTGTCAAACTATTGTCACAGTAAATTATAAATACGAGTTGGTTCCTTTTGAACATTTGATAGGTCTTTCAATAATCTTCTCAATCTCACTGCTTGACAAGTTGCTGAATTTGCTGCTACATATTTTGCATCTGCAAAAGGTATTGAAATGATTGGTTGTTTCTTGGATGCCCAAGAAATCAGATTGGTTCCAAGATGAAAAGCATACCCTTAAGTGCTTTTGCAACCATCTAAAATCTCTACATAATCGTTGTCTGTATAACTTGAAGGTAAGCAATCTTCAGAATGAATGTAGAACAAACCATACTCTAGGGTCCCTGAATATACCTTAAGATTCTTTTTGCACATGAGTAATCTTTGGTGATTGCATAAACCTCGAGACAAAACTTGATGCAAACATGCTATCAGGTTTAGTTGTAGTAAGATACAACAAACTACCAACTAGACTTTTATACAACGTGGGATCAATTGGTGGAGGTACATTTTCTTTGCTCAGCTTGGTGCCTTGAGAAATTGATGTATCAGTTGGTTTACAATTTTTCATTTTGAAATTTTGGATGATGCAAGTGGCATATTTTTGTTGACAAACAAAAATTCCATTAACAGATTGGTGAATTTTAGTGCCTAAGAAGTATTTCATGACCCCTAGATCTATCATATCAAACTCTGTTTGCATTGCTGCTTTGAAATCTTCTAACATCATATTTCCTGTATAAATAAGATCATCTGTGTAAAGACACACAATAAGAATTTTACATTCTTGAGTTTTGGTATACAAAGTTGACTCATGGTTGCTTTTGCAAAAACCTACTTTTGATGAGATAGGTGTCAATGAGACTGTACCAAGCTCTTGGAGCTTTCTTCAAAACATACAAAAATTTCTTAAATATGTATACCTTATGGTCTTGTCTTGGAACTTCAAAACCAAGAGGTTGCTCTACATAAACTTCTTCTTGCAATATACCATTTAGGAACTTCAAAACCAAGAGGTTGCTCTACATAAACTTCTTCCTGCAATATACCATTTAGGAAGGAAAATTTTACATCAAGCTGATAGACTTTCCATTTATATTGAGATGTTATGGATAAAATGGTTCTAATAGTGCCTAACCTTGCTACTGGAGGAAAGGTTTCACCACATTGGACACCAAATTGTTGTGAGAATCCTTTGACAATGAACCCTACCTTATTTTTCTCAATCTCTCCTTTTTCATTCATCTTGGTCTTATATCCATTGTGGAATTATCTCAATACTCATATACTTCAATCTCCATTTCAATTCTCCAAAATAGTCAAATGAGTTTTCTCCCTCTTCATTCAAAAAACCTACCAACATCAACTATTGGATCTACCCACATTCACTCAATAACCTTTATCCAACCTCAACTAAAACTATCTTTACTCTTCTTTTATAACTCTACTTACAAACTCAAATAGGGTGCTATAATTTCATCTCCTTTATAAGCCAACTACCAAATATAAAAAAAAATATTAATGTAAATAATTAGGGCGTTGGGTCACTATAGAAAACTTTCATAGCCACCAATTTATGGAAGTAGAGTCTCGGTTATTTGAGAAATCTAGAATTGCTAATATTCCATCCTCTTAGTGTTAGTATGGTCAATTTCAAAGATCAATGGGCCCTTCCCTTCAAAATCATAAAAATAACACTATCGTCTCTACATTCACATATGATAACATCCTTCAAGCATGAGAAGATAAAATTCTCTAATAATTGAAAAAATCAAACATAAATGCATGAAAATTAAACATTCATTTAACATAGGAAATACTTAAAATGTTGGATCTATAGGCCTCTTCATCAACTTCAGAAATTAAGATAATAAAATATAATTACAAATTCCTCAGTAGGCCTCAAAGGATTTCTCATTGTTTAGAATCAGTGTTAGCTTATTGGTGTTAGTATTAGTTGGGCACCACATTACATAAATCTTCCCACCATTACCAAAAGCAAATAAACTCTTTTACTTGTAGATACTACATCCTTTTCTTCTTTACTATATTATCTCTTCTATATGTAAGACGTCTTTTTATTTCCTCTTCTTACTTATTTCTCCTATTGTCCTTGCTTCCATCTCCTTTTATTTCCCTATTTCTGAATGTTTTGTGTAATTTCTCCTTATTTCTTCCTTTTCAACTTATTCTCTTCTTCTTAAATCTATACTTGGATCATGTAAATATCCCTCTCTTTATTTCATTCCCTCATGAAATTTTTACTCCACATTCTACCATTAATTATGCCAAGCAAATTCCCTATTGATAATCCCTTTAAGCGCTCTTCAAAATAATTATTGGATTCATTAGAAATGGAAGGTATTACTTGCTTAAAAGGTGTTGAACATATTTTTTCATACTCACCATATTGATTTTAACTTAGGGATTTTATTTAAAGACTAGGTACAACACACAAATATGATAGGATAGACACATGAATGTGTATACCAAAAAATCCTGTAAATATCAAATGGCCCTATTTAAATTGTGTGAAATTAATGTAGATTGTTTTCTTTCAATAAAATCAACAATAATGGGGGATTACAAAGGTGGACCTCCATCAATGTCATAGGGACCGCATTGCCTCCAAAATAACCAGGATTTTGACCTTCTTGGGATTCAACCGCAGACGGCCCAATAATTATGAATCCCAAAGTTATTCTTGGCATCACAATGGAGGCATGTCAATTATACCAATGACCCAAAAATATTGTGTAGGCCCCAACTACTATAAATTGAAAGGATATACTCTATTCCACAATTTTTTATTGTTGCTTCAACATCATGACAACACAAACATCCTTTGTAAGGGATTTTAGGTTCCGAGTACAATAGGTTTTGACCACTGTTATGAGCCTTAAGGCCTATGAGTTAGACGCTAGTTCCACTAAGAGTTTTTTCACACCACCTAATGAGTTTAAGGTGTTCAATATAATTAGAGGAACATAGAATGCTAAGGCCATACTTCAATTTCTTAGGAGCAATATTCATGTAATATTCAAACAACCACATAAAACCTATATATTAAATATTTGGTCTCTATAGGGGATATTTGGTACTAGTAATATATTTTCCATAATAAAAATGGGTCCTAGAATCTGTACAATAGCTAGTGGCAGAGGAAAATAAGGTACTTAGGCCCAAAATGAATTTTACAGAGCTTAAGGTCCATGAAATAGGCTTTGAAAAATCACATTGATTCTTTCGAAAGGATAATTAGCATATGGGTGACATTAGGTTATTTTTTGCAAAACATATGGGATTTAGGTTTGTACCATGGCTAGAGGATGAAAATGAGTGCTTGAGGCCCTAAAAAATGTGTTCACATCTTCAATGGCCATGGACAAGGCGTTCGACTATGAATATGAGATTTACTAATATGTTCTGCACAATAAGAATGAACCTGAAAACCTCAACAATGTGTAAGAGAAACACAAGGGCTTTAGATCCTAAACATAACTTGTGGAGCTTCTTGGACATCGACAATGATGTTAGGGTACTATGAATAATGCATATGTTCTATGATACCATAAGCATTCAACAAAGTGATCAAAATAATGCAGATTTCCATTTGAATATGTGTTGATATTTGTGAATATTTATTCACAATAGCACATGCAGGATCTAGAGTGTACATGCTTTTTTTTATAACGTGTCCATGTTTCTTGATTTAAGAATTTTATAATCCCAAATTGTGTTGTGACTTGGTTGTTTTAGATTTATGTTTGGTATGAGTAACCTCATTGTTTCACTTGCAAAAGAGTCAAACCCTTTTATTTTTTTAAAATCTCTCAATATCTCTATTCTTCCTATTATCCTTAATATTGATTTTTTAAAAATAATATTGTTTTCTAATTCTAATTTATTTTTGTCTTAACATATATGAGAATGTTAAGAATTAAGATTTTCATGAACACACTAATCACAATATATGCCTTGTGTTTTAAAGAAAACATAACCTACAACTATTCGAAGAAAAGCAAGAAGATAAGAAAATGAAAATAAGGCTCATACAAAAATTCTATAGAATGTTTTGAAAGATAATTTTATTTGTTACATCTTATATATAATACCATATTTAACTTTATTATGAAAGTATCTCAATTTACCCCTCCATGTTAACTCTTTTTATTTTTCTATAGGCATGTCTATTTTGGAATAGGACTTTCATAATTTTAATTTAATTACAAATAATTATTAAGTGGATGGTAGAGATCTAACCTTCACAAAGTATTCTAGAATATTATTACAAGTAGTAATAAATGAAATGTTGAAATTTCTCTCAAAAGTAGTTATGCATTTCTTTCCATTTTAATTAGTTGGATTAATTCAAAAAATTGTCATATGAGCATGAGTTATGGTTTAGTGGGCATGTGGTATTAGTAAACCATGGTATTGGTGACCAATGCTATTAGCCCATAATTTTGTAACAAAGTTTATTTATTTAATTAATTAAGAATGTGTTATAGGAAAACATATACACACATATTAACAAATTTAAATAAAGTTATAATTTAATTAATTATTAATTAATTAATTAATTTTAATCTTGAGAATGTGAAATTTAAGTATTTAACATTTAAAAAATAAAATTGTGTATATTAAAAATTACTAAACTTAAAACTAAATTTAATAAATTAAACTATTTCCTTAAAAATTAAAATAAATTATGACTAAAAATTTAAAATTATATTTTGATGAAATATTCCAATCAAACTAATTATTATAAATAAAATATTATGTAAATTATTTTTAAAATTTTAAATTCCAATATACTTCAATCATAACCCATTTCTACTATATTAAAATATTTGTTTTCATTAATACTTAATCTTTAAATTTTATTAATATCAATTTATTCTATTGCAATTACAATCATTGAAAAAGGTAAATGAATAAAAATATTAAAAAACAAGGGCTACATAATAGCTAGTACCTCTTAAATATAGTTTAATTAAAATAGAAAATAATAAAGACAAAGATTACATCACACAAATGAAAAAACTAATACTAGCAAAACCACATTTACCAATGTAGTTGATATACGCCAATAGGCATATATGAAAAATATATACTAATACAACCACATTTTCCATCGTGGTTGATATATGCCGATAGGCTTATATCAACTGAATTAATAGTTATTATGTGTATTTTTTTAAACACCAACTATTTGTCATTATTAATAACTATATAAATAATACCAACCATATTCTTATATATTTATATATATTATTATATGATTAAATATATTATAAAATAATAATAATAATAATAATGTATTATTATTATAATAATATAATAAATTTATTATTATATCATTATAAAAATATTTTTTCTATGCAAAGACTAAGCTATTTTATATTAAGGAAAAAAGAAAATATATACAAGAGGTCTCAACCCCTGAGAGTGCCTTTGAAGTCTGCAACTCCCTGTCAAACTATAATAAAAAATCTCAGTTGCACTGAGGCTGTTGCCTCTTACAAAAAATTGTGTCACAAGCAGAAAATCATATGCCAGAAGATTCATTACATAACAAAACTGTCTGAATACTGGAGAATTCAAGGAAGAAGGAAAAATGTTTGCTGAAGGGGGCTTCAGCAACTGAACTATCGCGCCCAGGACCAAACCAGTAGACGCTTCCCCAACCAAAAAATCTGACCAACCGAGATATATCATGCCGAATATACCACCATCGAACTAGACCATGCCTACTGGACCGCATCAAACTATACCATGCCGCATGCACAACCATCAAAACTGAACAGCCTTTCAACCAAAAAGAAAACATACCTCCAAAAAAAAGAGCATGGGACTGCATATTATTTGGCATTTTCAGAACTTGGCAGGTTGAACGCTTCCAGGGGCTCCCATGAGATCTCCATACCTACCGGGACGTCCTCCAATTTCATGCCTGGTGGTAGCCTAGGATACAGAGTGTTGGCATAATAAAAGTTCGGCAACTCGGGCTGGTTTTGAGGCTGAGGCGATGTTGGTTTGGGTTCCGCCTGTTCCTGGTGGCCCGCATCTTGTTCTTGAACTTGAATAGGCTCTTTTGAGTCCAAAATGTTGTCAATTTCCTCTAGAGCTTCGCCCTGTTCTTCAGTAGGTGCAGGGGAACTCTCGTCTACCAGTTTACTTTGGGAGGATGGGGAGTAAGAACTGTCCTTCCTCCCCTTGCTAGGCGAGGAATTAGTAGATTTCCCGGCCGATTGATCCTCCGAGGATGCTTTTTCCACATCTTCCTCCTCAAAAATTACTGTAACTAAAGCGGAAATGAATGGCTTGTTGGTTCGACGGCGATATTGAAACTTGGCCGTTTGAACCGTATTGCTAAGAGAGTCCCCCGAATCTTCTGAGCTGTTCAAGGCAGGAGAAACACGAGCAAGTGGAGAAACTCTGCGAGGGCTATGAGTTCCTCTTCCTCTAGCACTACCTCATTGGCCATGATGCCTCCCCCATCGAGGAGTGGCTCTGTACCGAGGGGCCATTGGAATTATCCTGGTTATTGTTGGAATATTAACCGAAAGAGATTGCCCAAATGACAAATGATACCTGAATGGTTTCTGGAGCGAGAGCCAGGCAGTTCCACGGATGAAGGTGCTGATGTCTACCGCCTGAAACCCAAGGAATCTATAACTGCGCGGCACCCCTGAGTGCTTCACTTCGCTTGCTCTATCGCGCCGTTACAGAGGAGCCATGAGCATGGGCACTTGGTGCAATTCAGGCCTGAACCTTATCCTCTCCCTCACATCATACTGCCTGAACTGAACCAGGTTGTGTAATGGCGGGTTTACCTTCTCCATCATTATATCACTTAGGCTCATTCCTTGCAACAAATGCAGCATTGAATTGCTTTTAATGGGCTTCATTCCCCGGCAGCCCGCAATGAATGCTCAATAAAACTCTATGCACGTCCACAGATTGATACAGCTGCCCGCTGTCCTCTTCCACGTGGCAGTCTGTGATCCTTATTGCTCTCCTTGTTGACACCCACATCCGGGTATTATAAAAATATTAAGTCATAATAATAATCATGATCCAATAGTAATTAGAATTGTGATAAAAGGTTTATTATGTGTATTTTTTTAAAGAATAACTATATAATAATAACAACGATATTCTTATATATTTATATATTCATGATTATTATATTAATATATTATATAATATTAACTCATATAATATTAGTAATATTAATTAATAATAAAATAATAGATAATAATATTAAATAAGATTATATTATTATAACTGGGCCTAATTATTAAATATAGTATTGTTAAAATAATTCATATATAATAATAATATTATATTATATATAATAATATATATATATATATTATATAAATATATATATTAGTAATTGGGGGCTAATTATAGATGTGTTGTTAACAATATAATGTTTCATTCCTATCTATACACACACTATTGATAAATATAAAAAATAATTATTATTTCATTTTTTACAACATGTAAGTAATAATTACTTATTAGTTTTAAAAAAATTATCTTATTTTTAGAAAAATATAAATATTTTTATTTAGTTTATTATAATAAATAATAAAATAATTAATTCATTTTTACATAATAATAATTAATTCTTTGTCACAATATGACGTAGGACCATGGTTGACCATGTTTGGCCATTGTTGATTTTCATATTTAGATAATATTGGTAACAAAGTGACATTTGAGCATGGTTGACCATGGTTGGCTATGTTTCACCATGTTAGACCCAAAGGAATAACAAACCATTGGGATCAATACTAAGAATCCAAGAACTATAAACCTAACAGAATAATATTAAATCCTAGGAACGTGAACCCTTAGATTAAAAAACCCAAGGCATTGGTATTATAAACGAAAGGGAATAATAAACCCTAGGGATAAAAATTATAAACCCAATGTATATAAACCCTAACATAAATATTATAAACCCTAATATAAACATGGTTGATCATGGTAGACCATGGTTGATTTCCATATAGAGACATTCCTTGTCACAACGCAATGTTGGACCATGGTTAACCATGGTTGACCATGATTTATTTTCATATCAAGACAATTTCTGTTAGAACGTGACATTGGACCATGGTTGATTTCTATATCCATAAGGTATGACCATGGTTGAACATGGTTGGCTATGATTGACCATGGTTGACCATGATTAATATTATAAACCCAAGAGATTGATATTATAAACCGAAGGGAATAATAAATCCAAGGGATTAAGGCTAAAACCCCAAAGGATTATGAACCCAAGAGAATAATCTTAAACCCAAGGGACTAATATTATAACCCCCAACGTATATAAACCCTAAGATAAATATTATAAGCACTAAAATAAGCATGATTGACCATGGTTGATTTTAATATTGAGACAATACTTATCACAATGCCATGTTGAACCATGGTTGACATGGTTGATTTTCATGTCGATACAATTTTTGTCACAATGTGACGTTGGACCATGGTTGATCATAGTGGATTTTCATATGGAGACAATCTTTGTCACAACGTGACGTTGAAAATTGTTTTAGAATGATTGACCATGGTTGACCAACCATGGCTCACCATGGTTGACCATGATAGTCCATGGTTGACCATGATTGTCCATGATTGTCCATTATTTTTATATGATGACCGTTTTTGTCATAATGTGAGATCTCACCATGATTGATCATGATTGGTTATGCTTGATCATGGTTGACCATAATTGATATTATAAACCCAAGTGAATAATAAACCCAATGGATTGATATTATGAACCCAAGGGAATAATAAACCTAAGGGATTAATACTAAAACCCCATGATTGACCATGGTTGAGAATGGTTGACCATGATTGATATTATAAGCCTAAGGGAATAATAAACCCAATGGATTGATATTATAAACCCAAAGGAACAATAAACCCAAGGGATTATGAACCCAAGCGAATAATATTAAACCTAAGGGACTAATATTATATAACCAAGGTATAAAAACCTGGATATTAAGATTAAAAATACTAAAATGAACATAGTTGAGCATGAATTATTTTCATATTGAGACAATCCTTGTCACAATGTGACATGAGACCATGGTTGAACATGGTTGATTATGATCGGCCATTGTCGAATACTATTAAACACTAGAAATATGAACCCTTAGATAAATAAACCTAAGGGATTGATATTATAAACCCAAGGGAATAATAAACCTAAAGGATAAAAATTATAAACCCAAGGTATATAAACCCTAACATGAATATTATAAACCCTAAAGTAAACATGGTTGACCATGGTTGATTTCTATATAGAGACAATCCTTGTCACAATGCAATGTTGGACCATGGTTAACCATGGTTGACCATGATTGATTTTCATATCAAGACAATCTTTGTTAGAATGAAACATTGGACCATGGTTGACCATGGATAATTTCCATATCCATATGGTTTGACCATGGTTGAACATGACTGGCTATGATTGACCATGGTTGACCATGATTAATATTATAAACTCAATGGATTGATATTATAAACCGAAGGGAATAACAAATCCAAGGGATTAATACTAAAAACCCAAGGGATTATGAACCTAAGAGAATAATATTAAACCCAAGGGACTAATATTATAAACGCAATGTATATAAACCCTAAGATAAATATTATAAACACTAAAATAAACATGATTTTACATGGTTGATTTTCATATTGAGAAAATCCATATCATAATTCCATGTTGGACCATGTTTGACCATGCTTCATTTTCATATTAAGACAATATTTGTCATAATGAGACAGTGGACCATGGTGGATCATGGTTGATTTGCATATTAACACAATATTTGTCACAACACAATGTTCAAACATGTTTGACCACAATTGACCATGGTTGACCATGGTTGATTATGGTTGATCATGGTTGACCATGATTGATATTAGAAAACCAAGTTAATAATAAACCCAAGGGATTGATATTATGAACACAAAGGAAAAATAAACCCAAGGTTAATATTAAAACCGCAAGGTATTATTGATTTTCATATCGAGACAATATTTGTCATAACGCGACGTTCAAACATGTTTGAGCATGATGGACCATGGTTGACCATTTTTTATTATATAAAACATGGTTGACCATCATCAACCATGCTTGTCCAAGATTATCCTTCATTTTTAAATGGAGACAATTTTTATCATATTGCGACATCTAACCATGATTGACCATGGTTTTCCATGGTTGGTTATGGTTGATCATGGTTGACCATTGTTGATATTATAAAACTGCGTTAATAATAAATTGAAGGGATTGATATTATGAACACAAGGGAGAAATAAACCCAAGGTTAATAGTAAAAACCCAAGGGATTATGAAGCCAAGGGGATTATATTATCCCCAAGGGACTAATATTATAACTGCAACATTGTTAAACCCTAATATAAATATTACAAGCACTAAAATAAACATAGTTTATTTTCATAGTGAGACAATCCTAAAGGATTATGAACCCAAGAGAATAATCTTAAACCTAAGGGACTAATATTATAACCCCAATGTATATAAACTGTAAGATAAATATTATAAACACTAAAATAAGCATGATTGACCATGGTTGACATGGTTGATTTTCATATCAAGACAATCTTTGTCACAATGTGACGTTGGGCCATGGTTGATCATAGTTGATTTTCATATGGAGACAACCTTTGTCACAACATGACATTGAAACATGTTTTAGAATGATTGACCATGGTTGACCATGATTGTCCATGATTGTCCATTATTTGTATAACAACCATATTCTTATATCCATATGGTATGACCATGGTTGAACATGATTGGCTATGAATGACCATGGTTGACCATGATTAATATTATAAACCCAAGAGATCGATATTATAAACCCAAGGGAATAATAAATCCAAGGGATTAATACTAAAACCCCAAAGGATTATGAACCCAAAGGAATAATCTTAAACCCAAGGGACTAACATTATAACCCCCAACATATATAAACCCTAAGATAAATATTATAAACACTAAAATAAGCATGATTGACCATGGTTGATTTTAATATTGAGACAATACTTATCACAATGCCATGTTGGACCATAGTTGACAGGTTGATTTTCATGTCGATACAGTTTTTGTCACAATGTGACGTTAGACCATGGTTGATCATAGTTGATTTTCATATGCAGACAATCTTTGTCACAACGCGACATTGAAACGTGTTTTAGAATGATTGACCATGGTTGACCATGTTTTATTCTATAAAACATGGTTTACCATCATCAACCATAGCTCACCATGGTTGACTATGATTGTACATGGTTGACCATGATTGTCCACGATTATTCATTATTTTTATATGACGACCATTTTTGTCATAATGTGAGATCTCACCATGATTGACCATGGTTGGTTATGGTTGATCATGGTTTACCATGATTGATATTATAAACCAAAGTTGATAATAAACCCAAGGGATTGATATGATGAACCTAAGGGAATAATAAAACCAAGGGATTAATACTAAAACCCCATGATTGGCCATGGTTGACAATGGTTGACCATGATTGATATTATAAACCCAAGGGGATAATAAAACCAATGGATTGATATTATAAACCCAAAGGAACAATAAACCCAAGGGATTATGAACCCAAGCAAATAATATTAATCCCAAGGGACTAATATTATATAACCGAGGTATAAAAACCCTAATATAAAGATTAAAAATACTAAATAAACATGGTTGAGCACGAATGATTTTCATATTGAGAAAATCCTTATCACAATGTGACATCGGACCATGGTTGAACATGGTTGATTATGGTTGACCAGTGTTGAATAATATTAAGCCCTAGGAATATGAACCCTTAGATCAATAAACACAAAGGAATAATAAACCTAAAGGATAAAATATAAACCCAAGGTATATAAACCCTAACATGAATATTATAAACCCTAAAATAAACATGGTTGACATGGTTGATTCCTATATAGAGACAACCCTTGTCACAATGCAACGTTGGACCATGGTTAACCATGGTTTGACCATGGTTGAACATGACTGGCTATGATTGACCATGGTTGAGCATGATCAATATTATAATCTCAATGTATTGATATTATAAACCCAAGGGAATAACAAATCCTAGGGATTAATGCTAAAAACCCAAGGGATTATGAACCTAAGAGAATAACATTAAACCTAAGGGACAAATATCATAAACCCAATGTATATAAACCCTAAGATAAATACTATAAACACTAAAATAAATATGATTTGACATGGTTGATTTTCATATTGAGACAATCCATATCAAAATTCCATGTTGGACCATGTTTTACCATGCTTCATTTTCATATCGAGACAATCTTTGTCATAATGAGATGTTGGAGCATGGTGGATCATGGTTGATTTGCATATTGACACAATATTTGTCACAACACAATGTTCAAACATGTTTGACCACGATTGACCATGGTTGACCATGTTTGATTCTATAAAATATGGTTGACCATCATCAACCATGACTGTCCAAGATTGTCCTTGATTTTATATCGAGACAATTTTGGTCATAATGTGACATCTAACAATGATTGACCATGGTTGACCATGGTTGGTTATTGTTGATCATGGTTGACAATGATTGATATTATAAAACCAAGTTAGTAATAAACCCAAGGGATTGGTATTATGAACACAAGGGAAAAATTAACCCAAGGTTAATACTAAAACCCCAAGGTATTGTTGGTTTTCATATCGAGACAATATTTGTCATAACGCGATGTTCAAACATGTTTGAGCATGATTGACCATGGTTGAACATTTTTTATTATATAAAACATGGTTGACCATCATCAACCATGATTGTCCAAGATTATCCTTCATTTTTAAATGGAGACAATTTTTGTCATAATGCGACATCTGACCATGATTGGCCATGGTTTTCCATGGTTGGTTATGGTTGACCATATTGATATTATAAAACCAAGTTAATAATAAACCGAAGGGATTGATATTTCGAACACAAGGGAAAAATAAACCCAAGGTTAATACTAAAACCCCAAGGGATTATTAAGCCAAGGGGATAATATTAAACCTGAGGGACTAATATTATAATAGCAACATTTTAAAACCGTAATATAAATATTACAAGCACTAAAATAAACATAGTTTATTTTCATAGTGAGACAATCCCAAAGGATTATGAACCCAAGAGAATAATCTTAAAACCAAGGGACTAATATTATAACCCCAACGTATATAAACCCTAAGATAAATATTATAAACACTAAAATAACCATGATTGACCATGGTTTATTTTCATATTGAGACAATCTTTATCACAATTCCATGCTGGACCATGGTTGACATTGTTGATTTTCATATCAAGACAGGGCCTTGTTCACAATGTGACGTAGGCCATGGTTGATCGTAGTTGATTTTCAATATGAACAATCTTCCTGTCTACAACTGACAGTGAAATATTGTTTTAGAACGATGACCATGGTTGACGATGTTGTCCATCTATTTATAACAATCATATTTTATATTTTTTATATATTCATGTTTATTTATTATTATGTTATATAATACTAACTCATAAAATTTAAATTAATATTAGTGTTAATTAATAATAACAGATATAATATTATAATATACTTATTGTTATAATTGGGGCTATATTTTTAATATTAGTGTTGTTAACATAACTAATGCTTCGATTTCTATCTATACCACACAGGGGACTTATGAGATAACTAATATAATAAAATTTATTATTATATTTTACAACATGTAAATAAATAATTACTTATTTTATTTAAAAAATAATATTCTTGTTTTAATAATAATAATCTGTTTTGAAAAAAATATCAATAGTTTATTTTATTTTATTTGAGTTTTCATAATAATTCAATAATAATATTTATTAATTATATAATAGCAATAATTTATTTATTGTACATTAATAATAATTAATAAAAATATAATGATAAATAATTAATAATTAATAATAATTTAATAATAATAATTAATTCTTTGTCACAATGTGACGTTGGACCATGGTTGACCATTGTTGATTTTCATATTTAGACAATATTTGTCGCAAATTAACATTTGAGCATGGTTGACCATGGTTGGCTATGTTTCACCATGTTAGACCCAAAGGAATAACAAACCATTGGGATTAATACTAAAAATCCAAGAACTATAAACCTAACAAAATAATATTAAATCCTAGGAATGTGAACCCTTAGATAAAAAAACCCAAGACACTCATATCATAAACGAATGGGAATAATCAACCCTAGGCATAAAATTATAAACCCAATGTATATAAACCCTAACATAAATATTATAAACCTTAATATAAACATGGTTGACCATGGTAGACCATGCTTGATTTCCATATATAGACAATCCTTGTCACAACGCAACATTGGACCATGGTTAACCAAGGTTGACCATGATTTATTTTCATACCCAGACAATCTTTTTCAGAATGCGATGTTGGACCATGGTTGATTTCTATATCCATATGATTTGACCATGGTTGAACATGGTTGGCTATGATTCACCATGGTTAACCATGATTAATATTATAAACCCAAGAGATTGATATTATATACCCAAGGGAATAATAAATCCAAGGGATTAATACTAAAACCCCAAAGGATTATGAACCCAAGAGAATAATCTTAAGGCCAAGGGACTAATATTATAACCCCAACATATATAAACCCTAAGATAAATATTATAAACACTAAAATAAGCATGATTGACCATGGTTGATTTTAATATTGAGACAATACTTATCACAATTCCATGTTGGACCATGGTGACATGGTTGATTTTCATATCGATACAATTTTTGTCACAATGTGACGTTGGGCCATGGTTGATCATAGTTGATTTTCATGTGGAGACAATCTTTGTCACAACACGACGTTGTTTAGAATGATTGACCATGGTTGGCCATGTTCTATTCTATAAAACATGGTTGACCATCATCAACCATGGCTCACCATGGTTGACCATGATTGACCATGATTGTCCATGATTGTCCATGATTGTCCATGATTGTCCATTATTTTTATATGATGACAATTTTTGTCATAATGCGAGATCTCACCATGATTGAGCATGGTTGGTTATGGTTGATCATGGTTGACCATGATTGATATTGTAAACCCAAGTTAATAATAAAATTGAGGAATCAATAAACCGACGAAAGTAATATAAAAGAAGAAGAGATTAATAAACCCTAATAATTAACATTTTAAACTCAAGGGATTAATAAACCCAAGGGATTATTAATATTGTAAACTCAAGAAACTAATAAACCAATGGTTTAATATTATAAACCCAAGGAATTAGTGAACCCAATGAATAAATATTAAAAACCTAAGGGATCAAGAATCAAGGATCAATATTAAAAACCCAAGAGATTAATAAAGCCTAGGAATTAATATTCTAAACACAAAAGATTGATAAACTCGCATGATTATTAATATTATAAACCAAAGCGATCAATAAACCTTAGAGATTCTTAGTATAATAAACTTCAAGAATAAATAAACTAAAGGGATAAAAAATATAAACCTAACGGATTAAACCTTTAATATTGAGGTTTAATAAACCGAAGGGATTATTATTATTATAAATTGAAGGGAGTATTAATATTATAAATACAAGGATGAATAAACCCAATGCATTATTAATATTATAAACCCAAGGCATTAATATTATAAAAGAAAATGATTAATAAATTCAAGCAATCAATAAACCCAAGGAACCAATAAACCCAACAAACTAATATTAGAAAGCCAAATGATTAATAAACCCTAACAATTAGTATTTTATCAATGCAAGGCAAGAACATTATAACGCAACACTCAACAAGGCTCATGGTGTTTAGTTTTGAAAATGAGAGAATATATGTCATATTAAATATTTTAAACCCCTTAAGCCCCAAATCCGTGGCATCAATATTATAAACTTAAATAATGCAATAATACAAAACCATTGGGATTAATACTAAAAATCTAAGAACTATAAACCTAACATAATAATATTAAATCCTAGGAACGTGAACCCTTAGAAAAAACCCAAGGCACTGATATTATAAATGAAAGAGAATAATAAACCCTAGGGATAAAAATTATAAACTCAATGTATATAAACCCTAACATAAATATTATAAACCCTAATATAAACATGGTTGACCATGGTAGACCATGGTTGATTTCCATATAGATACAATCCTTGTCACAACACAATGTTGGACCATGGTTAACCATGGTTGACCATGATTTATTTTCATATCCAGACAATCTTTGTCAGAACGTGACGTTGGACCATGGTTGATTTCTATATCCATATGGTTTGACCATGGTTGAACACGGTTGGCTATGATTGACCATGGTTGACCATGATTAATATTGTAAACCTAAGAGATTAATATTATACACCCAAGGGAATAATAAATCTAAGGGATTAATACTAAAACCCCAAAGGATTATGAACCTAAGAGAATAATCTTAAACCCAAGGGACTAATATTATAACCCCAACATATATAAACCCTAAGATATATATTATAAACACTAAACTAAGCATGATTGACCATGGTTGATTTTAATATTGAGACAATACTTATGACAATGCCATGTTGGATCATGGTTGACATGGTTGATTTTCATATCGATACAATTTTTGTCACAATGTGACGTTGGACAATGGTTGATAGTACTTGATTTTCATGTGGAGACAATATTTGTCACAACATGACGTTGAAACATGGATTAGAATGATTGTCAACCATGATTGTCCATTATTTTTATATGATGACAATTTTTGTCATAATGCGAGATCTCATCATGATTGACCATGGTTGGCTATGGTTGATCATGGTTGACCATGATTGATATTATAAACCCAAGTTAATAATAAACCCGAGGAATCAATAAACCGAACAAACTAACATAAAAAACATAAGAGATTAATTAACCCTAATAATTGAAATTTTAAACTCAAGGGATTGATAAACCCAAGGGATTATTAATATTGTAAACTCAAGGAACTAATAAACCAATGGTTTAATATTATAAACCCCAAGGAATAAATATTAAAAGCCTAAGGGATCAAGAATCAAGGATCAATATTAAAAACCCAAGAGATTAATAAAGCCTAGGAATTAATATTCTAAACACAAAAGATTGATAAACTCGCATGATTATGAGGGACGCCTATCAGCATACCAGAGGTTATGACCTTCACATGAAACTTGTCGCACTATGAAGCCAGGCCACTAGCAATCCATTTCCCCCATTTAAAAACTATTCAAACTCTCTAAAAGTTTAGTGCAACTAATGACTCTAGCCCCTGTAAACAAGGCCATAACCATTAACCATTTATTATATTTTTAACTTAGCCTGCATGTTAATATTTATAGGCAAACATTTAATCCACCATACCATTGCTTCATAATGAGCTAACTTAGCCCTCATGTTGACACTTAATTCACCATACCATTGCCCCATAATGGGATAGAAAATACCTCTAAGCTCATTATATCTAGTTGCATTAAAATGATTCCACTAATTCCTTAGAATTATTAAATTTGACAACTTGTTTATAAATAATGTTTTGTAAAAATCAAATATTTAAAATAAAATAGAATTAGAAATTTCCTTATTTCAAATTTTTATTTCTGTTTTTAACAATGAAATTTTTATTCATCAATCAACTTAATCATAAAAAAAAAAGATTTATCTAATTTTTTTTTTCTTTTTTTCTTTTATTAAAATTAATTTATATTAAATTAAATTAGTTATTCACTTTCACCTCAAACAAAACAAAAGTAATAAAGTTACTAGCACAGTGAAATGCATTGATAATAATATTAACAATATTACTTTTGGGCTTGATTACTCCATTACAAAATCTACTTCCGTTGGTGGTTTCACTACTATATCAAGAATATCATAACATCGAATTTTCGTTTCGAGAACACCAAGTACTGAACGATTAAGTGTATTTTCCTTTCATTTGGGAACAACATGCAAATCGAAGAAAACAAAATTATAAAATATATAGTAAAAATTTAAAGGAATGCACTGTATATTACACTGCAGAATTGGAAAAATTTATAGGTATGCACTGTACATTTGCTTGCTTGCTCGCTCTATAACATTTTACAATGTGATAATGCAAAACTTAATGATATAAATTTACAAGTATTGAACCTACCATCTAGTTTTGAAAGTTAAAAAATTATATCAAGGCAAAACATAATCATAGAAATCCAAAGTATTGAACATTAATATATCTGATTTTGAAATCTTGAGAAAAAAGATAATAAAGGAGCTATTACGGATATAGAATAAAATTTTAAATCCTGTTACAGCCAACTATTACTTATTTAGCTACAATGATTAAAAATCCTTAAAGAGGTTTGAATAAACAGAGAAATCAGTAAAACCCTTAAATCTATGTTATCCTATCCCTTCCACAAACAAGACTGTTTCAGTACTATACTCCTTTTCCATATAGAAGGGGTCGTTACGACTATAATCTTCCCAATTCTATAGTCGCAACCTGTAGAAGTTGAATCCATGCTATCCACTGGTTTCTTTCCTATGAAGAAGTTGTTTCCCTGCCATCCAGAGTTTGGTATATTATCTCTCTAAAGCAACCTTGGGTTACATGGGGTTTATTACAGGATTTCAGGGTTTCTTCGGCACTTAAAACCCTGATAACTTCCCCGATCTCAAGGTTTTCCTCCTGCATAACATACAACGTATATCAATATGGATCAATATTGTCTATATTCAAAACAACAGATCAACAAAACCTAAAGATATGAAGAGGGATTCGGGAAACAAAACAAAGGCACTAAAGCCCAATTTCCTCCTCCTTGCCATTCTTGAGTAGGACGCAAGTCAGATCAAGGAAAAGCCGTTAATTTATGGGATTTCCATATTTAATTAAAAATCAATGTGATTTTCTGAATTAAATTTAAAATTAAAACATTTACACATGAGAAACACACCATAGTAGATAAAGCCCAACCCTCTCTAAGCTATGAGTACTATCGCGCCCTACTATGAGGTTCAAACTTTTGTAATGTAACTAAAAACTCAAAACCCCTGGTGGAGGAGAATACGAATAGGCAGAACGTTTCATATTTCGACTGTATTTAACTTAATGATAGAAATTTACAAGTATTGAACCTACCATCTAGTTTTGAAAGTTAAAAAAATATATCAAGGCAAAACATAATCATAGAAATCCAAAGTATTGAACATTAATATATCTGGTTTTGAAATCTTGAGAAAAAAGATAATAAAGGAGCTGTTACAGATCTGGAATAAAATTTTAAAGCCTGTTACAGTCAACTATTACTTATTTAGCTACAATAATTGAAAACCCTTAAAGAGGTTTGAATGAACTGAGAAATCAGTAAAACCCTTAAATTTATGCTATCCTATCCCTTCCACAGACAAGACTGTTTCAACACTATGCTCCTTTTCCATATAGAAGGGGTCGTTACAACTATAATCTTCCCAATTCTACAGTCGCAACCTGCAGAAGTTGATTCCATGCTATCAACTGGTTTCTTTCCTATGAAAAATTTGTTTCCCTGCTATCCAGAGTTTGGTATATTATCTCTCTAAAGCAGCCTCGAGTTACATGGGGTTGATTGTAGGATTTCATGGTTTCTTCGGCACTTAAAACCTTGATATCTTCCTCGATCTCAAGATTTTCCTCCTACATAACATAAAACGTATATCAATATGGATCAATATTGTCTATATTCAAAACAAGAGATCAACAAAACCTAAAGATATGAAGAGGGATTCAGGAAACAAACTGGAGGCACTGAAGTCCAATTTCCTCCTCCTCACCATTCTTGAGCAGGATGCAAGTCGGATCGAGGAAAAGCCATTAATTTATGGGATTTCCATAATTAATTAAAAATCAATGTGATTTGCCGAATTAAATTAAAAATTAAAACATTTACACATGAGCAACACACCATAGTGGATAAAGCCCGACCCTCTCTAAGCTACGAGTACTATCGCGCCCTACTATGAGGTTCGAACTTTTGTAATGTAACTAAAAACTCAAAACCCTTGGTGGAGGAGAATATGAATAGGTAGACCGTTTCATATTTCGAGTGTACTTAACTTAATGATAGAAATTTACAAGTATTGAACCTACCATCTAGTTTTGAATGTTAAAAAAATATATCAAGGCAAAACATAATAATAAAAGTCCAAAGTATTGAACATTAATATATCTGGTTTTGAAATCTTGACAAAAAAGATAATAAAGGAGCTGTTACAAATCTGGAATCAAATTTTAAAGCCTGTTACAGTCAACTATTACTTATTTAGCTACAATAATTGGAAACCCTTAAAGAGGTTTGAATAAACAGAGAAATCAGTAAAACCCTTAAATCTATGCTATCCTATCCCTTCCACAGACAAGACTGTTTCAACACTATGCTCCTTTTCCATATAGAAGGCGTCGTTATGACTATAATCTTCCCAATTCTGTAGTCGCAACCTGTAAAAGTTGACTCCATGCTATCCACTGGTTTCTTTCCTCTGAAGAAGTTGTTTCCCTGTTGTCCAGAGTTTGGTATATTATCTCTCTAAAGCAACCTCGGGTTACATGGGGTTGATTGCAGGATTTCAGGGTTTCTTCGGCACTTAAAACCCTGATAACTTCCCCGATCTCAAGGTTTTCCTCCCGCATAACATACAACGTATACCAATATGGATCAATATTGTCTATATTCAAAACAAGAGATCAACAAAACCTAAAGATATGAAGAGGGATTTAGAAAACAAACCAGAGGCACTGAAGTCCAATTTCCTCCTCCTCGCCATTCTTGAGCAAGACACAAGTCGGATCGAGGAAAAGTCGTTAATTTATGGGATTTCCAGAATTAATTAAAGATCAATGTGATTTGCCGAATTACATTAAAAATTAAAACATTTACACATGAGCAACACACCATAGTGGATAAAGCCCAACCCTCTCTAAGCTATGAGTACTATCGTGCCCTACTATGAGGTTCAAACTTTTGTAATGTAACTAAAAGCTCAAAACCCCTCGTGGAGGAGAATACGAATATGCAAAACGTTTCATATTTCAAATGTACTTAACTTAATAATAGAAATTTACAAGTATTTAACCTACCATCTAGTTTTGAAAGTTAAAAAAGTATGTCAAGGCAAAACATAATCATAGAAATCCAAAGTATTGAACATTAATATATCTGGTTTTGAAATCTTGAGAAAAAAGATAATAAAGGAGCTGTTACAAATCTGGAATAAAATTTTAAAGCCTGTTACAATCAACTATTACTTATTTAGCTACAATAATTGAAAACCCTGAAAGAGGTTTGAATGAACAGAGAAATCAATAAAACCCTTAAATTTATGCTATCCTATCCCTTCCACAGACAACACTGTTTCAACACTATGCTCCTTTTCCATATAGAAGGGGTTGTTACGACTATAATCTTCCCAATTCTGCAGTCGCAACCTGCAGAAGTTGACTCCATGCTATCCACTGGTTTCTTTCCTCTGAAGAAGTTGTTTCCCTGCCATCTAGAGTTTGAGGGATTCAGGAAACAAACCGGAGGTACTGAAGTCCAATTTTCTCCTCCTCACCATTCTTGAGCAGGACGCAAGTCAGATCGAGGAAAAGCCATTAATTTATGGGATTTCCAGAATTAATTAAAAATCATTGTGATTTGCCAAATTAAATTAAAAATTAAAACATTTACACATGAGCAACACACCATAGTGGATAAAGCCCAACCCTCTCTAAGCTACGAGTACTATCGCACCCTACTATGAGGTTCAAACTTTTGTAATGTAACCAAAAACACAAAGCCCATGGTGGAGGAGAATACGAATAGGCAGAACGTTTCATATTTCGACTGTACTTAACTGAATTAAAGAAATGTTTCATCGATCGATGCCTACATACCTCATTGTTGTGGTTATTGATGATTGTCGGGCATAAATGCTTCAACCGTCATTGTAATGGATGAAAAAGTGTCCTCATTACTCGAATTTATGCCTACATACCTCATTGTCGTGGTTATAGATGATTGTCGGGCATAAATGCTTCATCATCATTGTAATGGATGAAAACGTGTCCTCATTACTCGAATTTTGAACATTCATACGTTTCAGAATGCAAAGAGACCACTTTCAAAGGCACTTTCAAAGACGGGTGTTTGACACTAATTTTTTTATTTCATTTTTTCTTAATCGTGGTTATCAACTAGACGCACAATAAATTTTTAATCATGCTTTGTAAAAAATTAATTTAAGTATGGTTTAAACATGTGATCTAGACATGCAAAGAAGTTACTCTTGCAAATTTCATTCATTGATTTAGTGAAGACTACGAGAATATAATGGCATCTTTCCATTCAGTATATCTGATCAAAAAAATTAACTAAGAAAATGATTAAGTTAGTGATTCCGAAGAGGGAAGAGGGATGCTTATTGGCGTAAATATTAACAGTTGTATTGGAATTATGGCTTTAACGCTGCAACTCCACTGAATTAATACCACATTGAGTTTGAATGTTTGATACCACGATGAGTTTGAATTAACGTAGCCCCAGGCTTTAACGCTGTTGGAATATATTAATATTGCCATTAGAATAACACACTCCATGTAACGTTTTCCTCCATAATATATTAACACTGCCATCCATTCCATCTTAGCGCTGGAACATTTGTATATTCAATGCAGAAGATAGCGCTGGCAACGGATCTTTTCAATGCAAAAGATAATGCTAGCCTTGAATAAATATCATAACGTTTCCCATGATATCTATAGTCGTTCTCCCTTTTACTACAATGTCCAATATGTTGAGAACAACAAGGGGCCTCTCAAGGGTATCATCAGGGACTCCTGTGTTGTTAATGAAATCCCCCAACTAACAAAAGTACTGCACCTTCCATGACAAATTTTGAATCTCATTCTGCAAGAAGCTTAACGACAACCCGTATGGAATCTGACTGATCACCAATTATGGCTTTATTCACATCCACCATCGCTCAGCTCTTCAAGGTCACGATCCGTGGATCAATCTTCCATGGAATCGTCCTTCAACACCATATAATTCTCCAATGCTGAGCTATCCATTAGATTTGATATGACTTATTTGTTCAAAAACTAACCATCATTAAGTAATGCTCTGATGCTTTACGACAGGGTCACATATGCCTTTGTTGGGCAGGGCGGTGTCTAGTATATCTAATCTATTGTCCAAAAGATGTCGAAGTTGAATGCTGATGGTGTGAATTTGAGGCTCCTCATTAACACGACAACTGCTAATATCTTATATGCGGCAGCAGGAAAAGATTTTGTAGATCTCTTAAGCTTTCTTACATTTCCTGTTGGTTCCCTCATAAGATTACTTTCAGCGCTGGATCATCCAAAAAATGTAGCTTGTGTAACGAATATTTACAAGAGTGTAGAGAAGACACAACCTTCTTTGTTGAACGCAGATAAATCCCTTCTGCTGAATCCGAAAGTCATGCATTCCCATTCTTCGTACCTTCTTCGATTAGAAGCGGCCCCGATTATCTATTACGTCTGCCTGTTTCATGATATTAATTGTTACACCAATTACAAAGACGTTCACAATTTCACTACTCGGATATGCCTTTGTTGGGCTCGCCTAAGTGCAGATAGGAACGTTCACTATTTTTTTTCGACTTTGAAGTAGCTTCAACCCAACTTGGATTTCTTTTACATTGTTCGCGAGGATAATGAAAACATTCATTAGCCATTTTGTCAAAAGATAGTCACAATGCCGACATAAACTGTTGTAACTTAGGATTGCGCAAGTAAATTTGAAGTGGATTGTTGCCCACTCCCATTGATGTTGCACTGATGTTGCACACATTTAGTGCTGAAAAAAAACTACCAAACTAACCAATGCTTCCACGCCAAAGTAACATAACGCTACCTACAAGGATTCTTTGGTTTGTAAGGTGCAATAATATCACTCCTGATCATGGCATCACATTCAATTTGTAACGCCCCGGTTAATGCATCTGGCATTTGTGTATCTCTATTGTTGAAATCGGGCATTTTTTTATGTGGATCGCAGATTCCTCAAATATTTGGGAATCAGACCGACATGGGGCAGTCAATTTTTTGACCGCGCAGCTGATTCCCGAATATTTAGAGAATCAGTGATAGATTTAAGCTCAGGGGTTGAAATCTTAACGTTCTGAATTATAATGTATCTTCTGCTAATTTAGTCACTTCTATGTTTCGTGAGCCTTTGTCCACCATTATTGTAAACACATAATGAAAATATAACGTTCTACATTTTGAAAAAATAGGAAGGACTTCCAATGTTAAACGTTAAATATAGTTGTCACATTAAAATATTTATGTTTATAGGTTACCTTCTATTGGAATTGGTCACTTTAATCATTTTGTTAATTATAAATTCTAATTGGATCATTGGAAATAAAAGATGATGGCATATTTTTGTTGTCGCTACTAAGTCAATGGATTAAATCAATGGATGGAATGGATGAAGGTAACTTCCTTGCATATCTAAATCAAGTGATTAAACCTATGTCGCACGAGTTTCTGGAATGTGGGAACATTGGGAACTTGGATACGAGTGTCCGAAACAGTTAATCGAGCGCTAAAATATATATATATATATATATATATATATATGTATATATATATAATAATATAATATAAATATAATTTTTAATTATATAATTATATAATAATCAAAATTATATTGATTACAAAATATTTCAAATATTAAAATCAATTTAAATATATAAATAATAAATATCTAATCTCTCTTATATATAAATATATTCTATGGTTGTCTCTTCTCCTTGAGTCTCCCCCTTTTATATATATAAAATGTCAAGTTTATTCTTCCAAGAAAAAATAACTCTAATGTTTAAGCATTGCCTGCCACATAGAATATGCACACACAATCTTCTGCTGTACATATACATAAACAACAAAAGAAATACTCATTGGCATGACATCCCAGATATCGCCCTTAGGTTGAGGTGTCAAAGGCTTCCTTAACCCATCAAGAGATTGCCCCTGTTTCTTAATTAAGGATATCAGTGTTAAGGATGTCTTTGGCCTTTCTTTCTGCGAAGGTTTCAACATAGGCTCATGTTTTGTGGGCAATTCAACATATTTCTCTACAAGATTTGTATTCCCAACCCCAGGAAATGTCAGAACTCCAAAAAAAAGAGTCTCCAAAGTTTTCGGAAGTCTCTCCCCAGCGCCCATTGAAGCTCCTGCTGAAAAAACAACATTCCCATACAGTTCCAAAGCTCCCGAGAAAAATTCTAGTATTACAAAAGATTAAACTCTATTTACATTAATTTTTTACTGAATTAAAATTAAAAATTTATTTTACCATCAATAATTGACCATGTACAAAATTAAAAAAAATATCAAAATTAAAAAAAATAAATAAATTCACTTCATTGAAACGTGGCTTTGTGAAACACCCATAACCTATTTTTGAAATGTGGCTCCACTTTGAAAAGGCCAATTGGATTATGAAAGGTCTCGTACAACCATATGTCCATTTCCAAACAATAATAATTGTATCCCCTATGTTGTCGATTGGATTATAAAATGTCTCCTAAAGCCACATGTCCATTTCTTTTGTTATTCAATTTTTAATATAACTCTTTTCTAGTGTAACCGTTTCCACTCTCCCTTGTTTATGCTTTTTAATTTTCCGTCGTTGTATCTCCCCTTTGGAGTTTTTGAATTCTGGATCCCATTCTCTATTGGCAATAGAGAATGGGCCAAAAGCTCGTATTTTCAACAACAGAGACAAAACAATGTTATCTATAGAGGGTTAAAAAATCTATGGCTTTAATTTTTGTTGAAAATAGATTTGTTTAAGCAAAATTTTGTTCAATATTATATTAAATTATGTTTAGTATAGAAAACTAAAAATGTAGTTTTTTGATAAATTTTGTTAAGGTATTCATAATGTTCAGTGAAGTAGTTTTATTAAATTTTTGTTGCGATATAGGTTTTTTCTTGTTTGTTTTTTTTTATTTAATTTTAAAATATTTATCTACAGAGTCATGTGAGATTTCTTATTCAGGTTTAAGAGATAAAAAAAAGTAGATACAAAAAATCTTGGATATCCCTGGCATGTAGTATCTATCAACATTGGAACAATCGTTTTTTCTCAGTGGAAGATCTAGACGAAGGTAGTGTAAGGGTGTTATCAATACTTGTGATATTTTCCACTCAAGCTTTGTGCATACATTTAGGTTTTCATCACTCCGATGTAAGGTATAAATCCACATACTCCTCTAAGAATTTCTTTGGAAATTTTATGACATTTTATTCACCTATCTCTTGCCTTTAAATCCTTACCACAGATAATATAGGATCCTAGGTTTATGTATCAAGGAAATAATCTTATGGTTAGTCTCGTGAAGAAGAAATGACACAACAGAAAGAGGCTGAGGAGTGCCATTGTTTCAATATGGATCCCTCTCATTTCATAAACCCATTAACAAAGAAAACGATAATACTAATGTTATTTGTATCATATTTTTAAATGAAACAACATATTTTTAAATTATAATTATTGGTATATTGTATGATAGAATTAAATATTATGGTGATATTATCAATATTTTTAAATCTAAATGCTCAAAAAATTAGATGCTTTATATGCCAGCAATGAACATGTATTTGATTAATAGTTTAGATTTTTATATAAATTTATTGTTTTGATTTCGCTGAAATTAAAAATATGTATAAACTTTATCCTAAGAAAAAATCGAAATAAAAAAAGTTATTTTAAATTTATACTATTATGTTTTAATCTATTCATTTATAAACCCTAAAAATATATAAATTTAAACATAGATATAAACAATACTATATAAATTAAATTAAAATTAAAATTAAAAATGTGCCACACCAATAATTCAACACATTAAAACGTTTAAACAAAAATAATCATTGTAAGCCAATATACATCATACGCATACACAATAATGTTTAAAAATATATTGACAAAAAATAATAATAATCCTTCGATGGCCAAAAATAATCCTTTAGGCTGATTTCCATAAGATTTCCATGTTTATGGGGGTGAGGGTTGAATTTGACGAGAGAAAATCCCTTTGCAATTCAAATTCACAACTGCAGGTTAATGTTTGTTTAAGTTATATTCAAGTGATTAATAATAAAGAATAAAGTGACCATAGTTGATAATATATTTTATTTTATTTTTAAACTCAAAAATATTATATATTTTATTTTTTAGTTAGAGAGAGCTGATGTTTGTTGCTTTGATTTAAGAAACCCTAAAAATATATAATCATTTGTTTTTATAAGTGGGCAACCATTTATGTCGGTAAACCTTGCTGAAATCTAAATCTAAATCTAAAAGCCAGTGGTGTGAATGGTATGCTACCGAAACAATCAAATTGAAGAGGAGCCACAAGATAATGAGTAACTTTAGGTTTATAATATTTTAATTTAAAAAACTTTAGAAATATAACTTTAGGTTTATAATATTTTAATTTAAAAAACTTTAGAAATATATAATCTCTCATTTTAAGAATCCTATCAACATATAAATCATGTTATTCGTATGAGCTTTAATATTCAAACATGTGATTTATTAATATTAATTGTAATATTATTAATATAAATATTAAAATTTAATAAAAAATATTAATAAAGTTTAATTTACTAAAATATTATTGATTTAATATTAACTTGTTTGGATGTTATGTTATGTTTATATAAATGGTTTAATGTTATCTTAAGTAAAAAGATTTACTATTAAGTTTTTAATGCTATCCAAGGTTTAAATATTAAACATGTTATTTATTAATATTAAATTTAATAATAAATTATATAAATAAAATTTTATTTTTATTAAAAATATTATTAATTTAATGTTAATATAATTTGATGTTATGTTAAGTTTATATTATTATGTTTTAATGTTATGTTAAGTTACGTTATTAGGGTTCAATATTGAGTTTTTAGAGTTTTATGATTGAGGTTTTAATATTAAGGTTTAATATATAGAGTTTATAAGTTATATTAGGTTTTTGATATTGGGTTCAATAAAATTAATGACTGATTAATAAGAAATTATAATGCACATTTATAATGTTTTAATTATAAAAATGAGTTTATAACATTTTGTTTTATAATATTAAGTTTATATTGGTAATTAATAGACCAATGAGAATATAAACATAAATGATTAGTATTAAATAATGTGATTAATATTATAAATTTTATGATAAATATTAAACCCTAGGATTAATATTTTAAACCAATAAAATTATAAACCTTATGATTATTATTATAAAACTAAAGAATTAAATGCAATAGAGTTAATATTATAAACCCTATGATTATAAAAAATAATATTATAAACCCTAAACCCAATATTATAAACCAAATATTAAACCCCAATTTATTCAATGTCACAATGTGACATTGAATAAATTGCAATGCAATCCTATAAATCAAATGTTATAAAGAAAATATTATAAACTCTTGAGTTTATAAACCCACATGATTGACATTATAAGCCTAAGGGGTTAATAAACCCTTGGGATTATTTATAATCCCTTGAGTTTATAAATATATCCAACATCGCAGTGCCACAAGCATCTTCGCAATCTGCCAAGAGGTGTGTCAATCATGGTCATAATGACCTATTATATTGCAATATATTCAATTTTCCATTTCTACAGTGAATAAATTATGGTTTAGTATTTTGGTTTATAATATTGGATTTAAGGTATATTTTGATTTATAATATTGAGTTTAAGGTTTATTCTTATTTATAATATTGGGTTTAGGGTTTATAATGTATTTGGTTTATAATATTAATCCTAAAGTTTAATATTATTCCCTTGGGTTTATTAATCCCTTGAGTTTATATTATTATTAGTCCTTTGGGTTTATAATATTAATAATTCTTTGGGTTTATTAATCACTTGGGTTTATTAATATTAATACCTTAGGTTTATAATTGTTCAGCTTTATAATATTAATATTAGGGTTTAATATTAATCCTAGTGTTTAATATTGATCCCTTGCGCTTATTAAATTCAATTGTTTATAATATTAATAAACATGTGGGTTTATCCATCCTTTTGCTTTGTTAATAAACATCACATTCTCACAAACATTTTCTCAATATGAAAAACAACCATTGTGCAACGTCGCATTATGACAAAGATTGTTTCGATATGAAAATCAATTGTGGTTAAACATGTTCAACCATCGTCCAACATCACAATATGACAAATATTATGTCAATATGAAAATCACCCTTGATAAACCATGGTCAACCATGATTATTTTAGGGTTTATTATATTTAATTTAGGGTTTATATACCTTGGGTTTATAATATTACTCCCTTCGGTTTAATATTATTCCCTTGATTTTATAATCCCTCAGGTTTTTAGATTAAATCCCTCGAGTTTATAAATGAATCATTTAGTTTTATTAATCTAAGAGCATATATATAATATAATATATATATATATATATATATATATATATATATATATTATATATATAATATATTATATATATATATATATATATATATATATATATATATATATATATATATATATTATGGATGTGGTTCATGGACACCTTCGTCAACGGGTGGCGCTACGTCCATGGAAAAATCTGGGCTGATCGACCTTGAAGGGAATCTAGCCCCGCGACCCACTAGCAAGGCCTAACCCCAAGGGCTTCGGGGAGAATGGACCCTGTGACCTCCCGATGATGAGGCATTGATTTTGACCAACTGAGCTAACCCTTGGGGCTAGTAGGGTATAATATTATACATAAGATTTATAATATTAATCCTTGGCTTTAAGATATATTCCTAGGGTTTATAATCATGGTAAACCATGGTCCAATGTCACATTCTCACAAACATTTTGTCAATATGAAAAACAAACATGGTACAAGATGTCGTATTGTGACAAATATTGTTTCCATATGAAAATCAATGATGGTCAAATATGGTCAACCAGGATCAACCATGATCCAACATCACAATCTAACAAACTTTGTCTCAATATGAAAATCATCCTTGGTAAACCATGGTGAAACATGATTATTTTAGGATTTATAATATTTATCTTAGGGTTTATATACATTGGGTTTATAATATTAACCCTTTGAGTTTAAAATTATTTCGTTAATTTTATAATTCCTAGGGCTTTTAGTAGAATCCATTGTGTTTTTACTATTAATCCATTGGGTGTTATAAATCAAATGTTATAAAGAAAATATTATAAACACTTGAGTTTATAAACCCACATGATTGACATTATAAGCCTAAATGGTTAATAAACCCTTTGGATTATTTACAATCCTTTGAGTTTATAAATATATTCAACATCACAATGCCACAAGCATCATCACAATGTGACAAGATGTGTGTCAATCATAGTCATAATGACATATTACATTGCAATATATTCAATTTTCCATTGCTACATTGTGTTAGTGTCAGTCTTTACAGCCTTCCTCCAGTGATCAAATATACTCTTACAAAGTGATTTTGAAGTGTCAAGGTCAAATTTTGTCATTTCAAAGAGTCTTCAAGCAAAATTTGGTCACTAGGCATTAGGTCTAGGGTTTGCTTTCACTCCTTCCAAAGTTGTCCAAATGGCGGGCTATGTCACTATTCAGCTGAGTCTATCATCATTCATAGGGTTTTCATTATCATATCAGTGTCTAATGAGTCATTTTACGTCTTGTTCATGCTTCAGTTGTGCCTTGGCAAGTTCATTTCCCTCTCCTAGGGTTTTGAAGCCAATTTCTCTTGGACGGTCAAATCAACGGCAAAACTTGTTTCCTGATGTTCATACACCTTCCCCTCTTAAAGTACCATATCATACACTTCCCAACACTCAGATTCCCCAAAATCCTCATTTTTTGCACAAACCCTAGTTTCTAGTTACAACCTGGCAATTTTCTAGGTTTGGCCTGTGATTTTCCCTTTTGGACCCCTTCCCCTCACTCAATCTCTGAGATTCCAC
>APFE030315020.1:0-17126 GCA_000404065.3 Pinus taeda
ATGAGTGGATTGATGATGAAGATACTATACAACCTGTCTTTACCATTTCTGAGATCAGTGAAGATAGTCAAATTCTGAATACATTAGAAAACTTTCAAACATCTTCAGAATATGACCACACACAATTTTAGTTGGATTCTGACATTGAATATCTATCATCTAGACAAATGTCCCTTTTCTCTATGGAAGAGTTTGGTAGTTCTGCCATTGAGATCTTTCTAGGAAAAACATTGAATATCAACAAAAATTGGAAAAATCACAACAGGAAGAGCTAACCAAAATCTTGCAAAAACATTCTACTGCATTTGCATGGGAGTATACCGACGATATGAAAGGTATTGACCCCAAGACTTGCATTCATCACATCTACATTGAGGAAAAAAGTAGACCAATCAGACAACCTCAAAGAAGGATGAATCCAAACCTTAGGGAGATAGTGAAAGAAGAGCTCCAAAAGTTACTTAATGTAAACTTCATTTATCCAATTTCAGATAGCCGATGGGTTTCTCCTTTGGTTATAGTACCTAAAAAGAATGGTAAATGGAGGGTTTGCATTGATTACAGGGAATTGAACAAAGCAACTTTGAAGGATCACTTTCCTTTACCCTTTATTGATCAAGTATTAGATACTTTAGAAAGCAAAAAGTATTTCTCATTTTTGGATGGTTTTAGTGGTTACAATCAGATTCAGGTAGCACCTGAAGATCAGGACAAGACCACATTTACCTATCCATGGGGAACTTTTGCTTACCGAGTACTTCCTTTTGGATTATGTAATGCACCCGCAACATTCCAAAGGGCAGTACTAGGAATCTTTTCTGATCTAATTCGTGATTGTGTAGAGGTTTACATGGATGATTTTACAGTTTATGGTGATTCATTTGAAGAGGCATTAGAGAATTTGGAAAAGGTCCTTATAAGGTGTAAGGAGACAAACCTTTCATTAAGTCATGAGAAATGCTTTATGATGTTTACCGAAGGGATTGTTTTAGGATATCATATTTCAGGGGATGGGATTAAATTTGATAGATCAAAAGTTGAAGTCATCTCCAAGTTTCCTATTCCAAATTGTAAAAAAGATGTTAGAAGTTTTCTTGGGTTTATTGGGTATTATAGAAGATTTATTGAAAAATTCACCAAAATAGCATCTCCTCTCTTTAAATTACTTACAAAAGACTGTGAATTCAAATGGGATCCTAATTGTCAATCAGCATTTGAAGCTTTGAAAACAAGAATATCTGAAGCACCCATTTTGAGAGGGCCAAATTGGAAACTTCCTTTCCATATTTCTACAGATGCTTCAGATACAGCTCTTGGAGTTGTGTTGGGCCAAAAGGATTTAGTTCCTTATGCCATTTACTACACCAGTAAAAATTTGACTCCCACAGAGTTAAATTATACTGTGACTGAGAAAGAATTCTTTACTGTTGTTCATGCAATCAACAAGTTTAGACATTATATAACAAGCTACGAAACTTTTGTCCATCCTGATCATTCTGCCATTAGATATCTCATGAACAAACCTGCTACTAATGGCAGAGTTACAAGATGGATTTTACTTTTACAATAATTCAATATTACTGTGTTGGATAGACCAGGGAAACAAAATACAGTAGCTGATTTCTTGTCGAGAATCCAAAATACTAACGAAGATTCTCCTGTAGAGGATAAGTTTCCAGATGAATATTTGTTTGTAGTAACTACTAAGACCCCTTGGTATGCAGATATTGCTAACTATTTGGTTACAGGGAAGCTACCTCACACTTATTTCCTAATGAAAAAAGGAAAATTATTCAGGAGAGTTCAAACTATTCATGGATTTCTAATGAATTGTTTAAAACAGGGCTAGATTGTGTGATCAGGAGATGTGTTCGGGAAGATGAAATGCTTGACATCCTCAAGGCATGTCATGATTAACCTTGCGGTGGACACTTTGCTGACAAGAGGACGGCCTATAAAATCCTTTCTTTAGGATATTATTGGCCTTCTCTCTTCAAAGATGCAAAACAATATGTCAGAAGGTGTGACAGCTACCAGAGAGTTGGGACACCGACTCTTTCAAATGAAATGCCATTACAACCACAGGTACTCATTGAACCCTTTGAAAAATGGGCTTTACATTTCATTGGACCAATTAATCCACCATCTAGACAAAAGAAATATATATTGGTTTGCACTGATTATGTCACTAAATGGGTAGAAGCCAAGGCATTGCCTTCTGCCACTGAAAATTCAGTAGTTCAATTTCTTTTTGAGGATATTTTTACTCGTTTTGGTGTCCCAAAAGAAATTGTGATAGATCTGGTATGTCAATTTACATCTAACTTGATGGAGAAGTTGATGGAAGAATATAAAATAAAGCATAGAAAATCTACTCCTTACCATCCTCAAGCAAATGGCCAAGTGGAATCTACAAATAAAGTTCTTGAGAGAATCATCACCAAAACTATTCATCTCCATAGAAGAGATTGGGTAGAAAGGATTTTTGAAGCCTTATGGGCCTACAGAACTACATGGAGGAACACAACAGGGCATTCTCCCTATGAACTTGTTTATGGGAAAGAAGTCCTACTCCCCATTGAGTTTCAAGTCAAGACCTTCAAGATGGCAGTTCAGTTGGGGATGAATTTATCAGAAGCCCAAAAGCAGAGAATAGAACAGTTGAATGATCTAGATGAGATCAGACAAGATGCAATCCTAAGAACTGATCTAGTTCAACATCAAAGAGCTAAGTGGCATGGCAGATATATTAAAGAGAGAAAGTTTCAAGAGGGAGATTGGGCTTTACTGTTTGATTCCAAGTTTAAAGACTTCAAAGGAAAGTTTCAGACTCATTGGCTTGGGCCATATGAGATCGATAAAGTCTTTGACAATGGAGCAGTAAGAATCAAGACCATTGATGAATTTCAGACTCCTCTTATTGTGAATGGCCAAAGACTGAAAGTTTATCATAAGCCACTTTCCAGAGAAGAGTTTGTCAAAATATTCCAAGAGAATTCTGCAATAAGGCTGGTGGAGAAGAATCCTTCTCCCCCATCAGCCTAATCTTGGTTTCTTGTGGTTTCTTAAAAAAAAAAAAGAGAAAAAAAAAGAAAAGTGTATAAGCCTAAAAACCAATCATGGATTGGCAGCCTTATACAGAAAATATGGAGTGAAAATTAGGGGCACCTGACACTCTATATTTTCCAAAACAATCTCCTCTCATGTTCTTTCCATCTTCACTCCATCTCACTCACTCATTCCATTTCATTCCACTTCCATTTCATTCTCATCATCATTCTCACTCCATTTTCACTCCATTTTCATTCAATTCCATTTCATCAACAAAAGTCCCCTTTCAGGACTATTTTCATTCAGCTATTTGCCTCTAAACTATCTTTGCGCAGATCAGGGAGTGTTGTTTCAGTTTCCGTAGCTGGCCACCGTTTCTGCAGCTGGAACCTGTTTTCGCAGCTAGAAACGATTTCCGCAGCCAGCATCACTCTGTTTTAAAAAAAAAATCAACTGTTAGTGCCAAAAGCATGCAATGCAGGTGTACGTGAGCTAAGGACAAGGGGCATCTTGAAAATATCAAAAAAGGAGCAACTGGTTAGAAATCTTAAGAAAAGAATGACAAGTGTCCAAAGGTATGATCAAAACTCTCTATCAAACAACACTTCAAGTCATCATTATGTATAGTTATTAACCCATAACCAGTTCTTCTATGTGCAATGATTTAATATATTCACCCACTACCATTCCTATTCCGCAATACCATTCCATACACCTTGCATTCATTTTTCCTAACGGTCTTATGATTACTCCGAGTTCAAACTAAAAAATGAATATACTTCTATTTATGACCCGTACTCCTAAGACGTGACCTATTGTATTACGGCTCTTCCCAGCCATAATTTCCGCAACCGTCTGCTTGAGACGTGTAAATATCACATATAGTCACCTGACTCGGGAGAATCCGGCCGTTACTCCACCCATATCATAATCTTCACATATACTCATGCTCATTTTATGAACTCGATCACGGTCACCACTGCTCACCCATTGTTTTTCCTGTGATTCGGGCATTTCCTCTGTTTCTGACTGCAGCCACTACAGTTTGCTTAACGCTTTGATTGCAGCCACTGCAGTCATCCTAAACCCCGATTACAATCACTACAGTCTCTCCTAAAAACCCTGTGACAGAGCCATTCTTCCTTAACCCTCATACGTAGAAAAACCCTCAATGAATTTAAAGCCGAGGATGGGAAAATTGCTGAGAGCCGAGCCGGAAGGATCAAAATACTTGGACGGTTATCCCCAAGTCAAGGAGTTATTGAAGAAATCCAAATGGCTCCGGTTTATTCAGAAATTCAAAAGGTATAATAAGGAAGTGACTAAAACCTTTGCAAGGTCCTTTAATGGACAGACAGTGGAGGTGGGAGACTTAAAGTTTGCGGTGACCGAGGCCACAATAGCAGCACCTACATGCCTGCCTCAAGACGGAGAAAGATGGTTCAAAAACAGGAGCGTAGATGATCAAATTTGGAGAACTATGCTACGAAATCAAGGTATGGATACCCCCGTATTCACCAGAGGCATCCCTGTGCATGTATTGAAAGAAGAAGGGTCTGGTTTATTATTGGTCATACAGAAATTTATTACATGTGAGGGCCGTTTTGGCTCTATGTACATGTATCATGTGAGGTTAATGATGAATTTTATAGATGGCCACGTTCTTAATTTACCACATTTTCTGCTAGCAAGTTTAAAGAAGATGAGTGTTACGGTTCAAAAGCATGTAGGTAACATTGAGCCACATCTTTACCACCATGGGCTCATAAGAATTATGATTGAGGAGCAGTTAAAGAAATCCAAGGACACTTGGGAACAATTTCTAACAAGAAACTACTTCCAAGAGCCATCTGAGGCCTCTGGAAGTAGTCCATCAAAAATCCCAAGGAAACGTAGGAGGAGGGATAAAAATGTTACAGCCCAAGACTCCCCTCCAAAAGAAACTGAAGAAACTGTCCAAAAAGAGGAAGAAGACCAGCCCAAGTATAAGAAACAAAAGAAAGGAAAGGGAAAAATAACCACTCAAGAGGTCTCTCCATCACCTGAGAAATCCTTGGAAGAAGACTACCAGCCTCTGTCAAAAAGGCTAGTAGATCTCAAAGCTGTTGCCTTGGCCAAGAAACAGCAGAAAGGGAAACAGAGTGCAGAAAAGACAAGTATGAGTTCATCCTTGAGAATGAGCTCTCGGCTAAAAGGAAAATGGAAGAAAACCAAGGGAGATCAGTCCCACTTTATTGATTTAAGTGAAGAAATACTTGAGAAATCTCCAGAACAGCCAAGCCTTGAAACAAGCCCTCCACGAGAGGAAAGTCCTTTTCGGCAAGAAGGAGCAAGCAATCCTCCTCCACCAGATTTTGAGTTTAGACAGAGAAAATCACCTGAGGTGGATCCTAATTAGCAAGAGGTATACAATTACCTAGAATCCCTAGAAAAATCAGCTGCAGGACCAAGTACTTCTCTGCCACTTGATGCACAGGTTCAGTCTCTGAAACAAGAAGTATTTGAGCTAGAAGTCCTAAATAGACACATAATACAAGAAAATGAAACACTCAAAGATTAGGGTAAGGTAGAAAAAATGGTCCATGATAATACCATGCTTCATTTAGGACTGTGGCAGAAGAATAATAGAAGACTGAAAAAGAGATGCAAAAATTTAAGCAGAGCTCTAATTAACCTCAAGTTCAAATGTCTAGTTAGAAAACCAAGGATGATGATGATGAAGGCATCAAAGAAAAAGAAAAGAGGACTAGATGTCCTTGCAAAAGCCTCGGAGCATGTGGATTAAAAGGGAAATCACTCAATTTTGGTTGCATGAGGACATGCAACACCTTCACAATGGGGGTATGTTGAGCCTCAACCTTGCACCTTCCTATACACCCTCTTAGCCCTCATTCTCCACTCACTTCATTCATCCAGTGGTTAAATCATTGCATTATAGTCTAAAAAGGACTGTTTATATGGTTTTCTGACTATACTGATGTCTGTTGTTTGGTTTAGTTTTTTGTTCATGCAGCTGCGGAAACTTGTCAATTTCCGCAGCCAGCACAGGTTTCCGCAGCCAGCACAGGATTCCGCAGCTATTTTGTTAAAAGTTGTGCTCCAGGTGTCCTCTGAAGGAACGAGCTACATGGGCAAGCTCCAGATGGCAGGTACATGGAACATGTCCCTTTGAATCGGCCAAATCATCCATAAGAGGCCGCAGTCAACCAAAGTCAAAGAGAAGGCCAGCCAAAGAGTTCAGCGGTGGCACATCACTGTTTTGGGCATGTGAGTGATACGTGGCCTAGTTCTCAGTTCACGAAGGCACCAGCGCACCTGGAGATCGTTCTTGAACTGTGAATCTAACAGCCAACCACTCCGAAGATTTAAGAAGCATAATGATAGTTACACTAGATCTCGGCTGAAGAGATCTACGTGTCTATGGAAACGCAGTTAATAGCGTAGTAGTTGTTAGTTAGTTGTAGTATTTTGCATTATAAATAACGCGTTGTTGAACGTTGTAGAGAGTCTTTTGATACATGTAAATTCTGAACTGTTTATGTAATTTCCGCGCTGCTGGTTATCTTATCACCCCACCGTTTTAATGTTGTTGATTTAAATACATGAGAAGACTTTTCTGAAGATAGCTGTGTGATTATTTGATTGGCTGAAGTGGCAGAGGGCCCCTGCGCGCTGAAGCCTTGTAAAGTGTTTGTTTATTTTCCTTATGCTTTTGTTTTATCATTAGCTTGTACATAATATGTTTTATGTTTCTGTTGTTCATATATTTACCTTTGTTTTCTTAGAGTTGTAAACTGATCAGTGCTTTTTGCAGGTTCTCTTAGGCAGCCTGGGCAATTTTTCATCTTTTTAATAACTTTTGGCATATGAGATCATCTTGTCCTTCCTGCTAACTTTTATTTTCTGGAGTTTACATTCAGCATTGTCCTTTTCAAGTTGTTATTTTCTTATTTCTTTTTCTTCTAGTTAGATATCATACTGCTTAACAATTTATGATTTCTTTCTGTGGTCAAATGACTATATCCGCAGGAAATCAAAATATCACTAACTGTAGTGTGATTTAGTTGTCATATTACTTACTCATGTTTGCTTTCCATAAAGTAGATTGAGCTGAATGGTAAAGGACTAGAAGAGTTTAGGTAGTGTGATTAATTTCTTTTTTGCAATTTACATTTAGTTATCATATTGTTTGGTATATTCATGATTACTTCCCCAAGGTAGATTGAGCTGAGGGGTAAAGGATTTGAAGAATTCAAGTAGTTTGATTAGTTTCTTTTATGCAATTTACTTTCTTGAACAGTTAAATATCATATTACTTAACTTGTTTATTATTACTTCCCATCAGGTAGATTGAGCCGAAGGGCAAAGGATCTCAAAAGTTAGAGTAGTGTGAATTAGCTGCTTTGTTTTAAGTTGTTTTCCAAGTTTTTCTTTCTTCTCATTTTCAGCAGCAAGGATACTGGGCCATTGTCATTAGTTCGCCATTTGATGCATTTGTTTTCTCTTAAGAATTGATTTCATTTTAGTTATTATAAAGCTTTCTTTTGAGCATTTTTCAAGTTTAGAAACCATCACCATCTACACTCCACACACTTCACACTTCACTTTCACCACCACACATTAAAAAAATAAAATCCAAAAACAAACTAAAAAGCTTAAAACGACAAAAGCCTAAGGAAATGGTTATATAAGTACATATAGTACACCTCACTTCGTCAGTTTACGAACCCCGGGTTGACATTATAAATAGCAATTTAGATCACATAAATTGACCAAACAACGACCCCGGGAAGTAGATGTACCAACTTACCCAAAATGGGGCCCATAGTTTGGCGCTTCATCTCCTAGGGTTAGGTTTTTGGAAGTTTAGGGTTTTCCATTGTTTCTCAACAATAAATAGGCTTTCGAGCCTCATTGTAAGACAGTTCAGAGGCATGTAGCTGACACACCTCTTATCAAAGATAAGATACCATTGCCCTAGCTGGTTGCTTTCCATAAAGTAGATTGCGCTGAATGGTAAAGGACTAGAAGAGTTTAGGTAGTGTGATTAATTTCTTTTCTGCAATTTACATTTAGTTATCATATTGCTTGGTATGTTCATGATTACTTCCCCAAGGTAGATTGAGCTGAGGGGTAAAGGATTTGAAGAATTCAAGTAGTGTGATTAGTTTCTTTTATGTAATTTACTTTCTTGAAAAATTAAATATCATATTACTTAATTTGTTTATGATTACTTCCCACCAGGTAGATTGAGCCGAAGGGTAAAGGATCTGAAAAGTTAGAGTAGTGTGAATTAGCTGCTTTGCTTTAAGTTGTTTTCCAAGTTTTTCTTTCTTCTCATTTTCAGCAGCAAGGATACTGGGCCATTGTCATTAGTTCGCCATTTGATGCATTTGTTTTCTCTTAAGAATTGATTTCATTTTAGTTATTATAAAGCTTTCTTTTGAGCATTTTGCAAGTTTAGAAACCATCACCATCTACACTCCACACACTTCACACTTCACTTTCACCACCACACATTAAAAAAATAAAATCCAAAAACAAACTAAAAAGCTTAAAACGACAAAAGCCTAAGGAAATGGTTATCTAAGTACATATAGTACACCTCACTTCGTCAGTTTACGAACCCCGGGTTGACATTATAAATAGCAATTTAGATCACATAAATTGACCAAACAACGACCCCGGGAAGTAGATGTACCAACTTACCCAAAATGGGGCCCATAGTTTGGCGCTTCATCTCCTAGGGTTAGGTTTTTGGAAGTTTAGGGTTTTCCATTGTTTCTCAACAATAAATAGGCTTTCGAGCCTCATTGTAAGACAGTTCAGAGGCATGTAGCTGACACACCTCTTATCAAAGATAAGATACCATTGCCCTAGCTGGTTTATTTCCATTTTTCTTGTAAGCATATTTCAATATTTTACATTAATGAAATGAAGTATTATTTCTAGAACATCTCTGTATTTATGATTATTTCTGTAATTTGTTGCATTCTTGTTTAAATCCGGATCAATGGTAAACTTTGGAAAGAGGCCATGTCTAATAAAATGGCATACTTGGACAAAAATGAGGCTTGGGATCTTGTGCAGTTTCCAGATGGAAGGAAACCCATTGGAAGCAAATGGGTGTTTAAGAAGAAGATGAATGCAAAAGGAAAGGTGGAGAAATACAAAGCTTGGATGGTAGCAAAAGGTTATTCCTAGGTGCTGAGAATTGATTTTGGTGATATTTTATCTCCTCTTTCCAAGGCAGCTTCTATTAGATTACTTTTGTATGTTGTTTTTGCTTTTGGTTTTGAGGTAGAACAAATGGATGCAGAGATATTATTTCTTCACGGGGATATGGAAGAAGAGATGTACATGAAGCAACATGAAAGTTTTGCGATGAAGGGAAAGAAAGAACTAGCATGCAGGTTAAAAAATTCTCTGTATGGGTTAAAACAGTCACCAAGGATGTGGTATTAGAAATTTGATACATTTATACAAGGACTTGGCTTCACCAAAAGCAAAGTGGATCACTATGTGTATTTTAAATTAACTAGTGACCATGTTATTTATCTGGTCTTATATGTGGATGATATGTTGCTGATTGGAAATGACAAAGAAATTATCTCGGATTTGAAGAGCCAATTGTCCTCCAAATTCGACATGAAAGATATTGGTGCTGCAAACTATATTTTGGGCATGGAAATTAAATGAGATCGTGAAAAGAGGAAGATCTAGTTAAACCAGGGGAAGTATGTCAAGGCAATACTACGGAGATTTAATATGCAGGATATTAAATCGATGAATATTCCTATTCCCATAGGTGTAAAGTTACCTGTTGAACATTGTCCCAAGATAGAAGAAGAGGAAGATGACACGTCCCGTGTTCCATATGCAAGTGTAGTTGGTAGCCTTATATATGCAATGGTATGTAATAGACCAGACATTGCACATGCAGTGGGAGTATTGAGCAGGTTTAAGTAAAAAGCAGGGAAGGAGCATTGGACATCAGTAAATCGGGTTTCCAGGTATTTGCATGGCACTAGTGATTATGGTATGTGCTATCAAGGAAGACCAGGATTGGACAAAGTTTTAGATATTCATGGTTTTGTTGATGTAGAATGGACTGGAGATCTAGATCAGAGAAGGTCTACAAGTGGGTATGTGTTTAACCTATTTGGAGCAATAGTCAGTTGGATGAGCAAGAGACAGTCTGCAGTGGCACTTTCAAATATAGAGGCAAAATACATGGTGGCGACTCATGCAATCAAGGAAGCAGTTTGGTTGTACATATTTTGTTCAAGTATGGGGTTAGTACAATGAGATACAAGGATAGACTGTGACAACCAAAGTGCAATTTTATTGGCAAAGAACCTTGCTTATCATTCAAAGACAAAACACATTGATGTTCAGTATCACTTTATGAGGGATATGGTTGAGGACAAAAAGGTGTTGTTGGTAAAGGTGGAAACTTTGAAGAATGTCACAGATGGATTAATGAAGTTTGTGAGCAATGAGAAGTTTTATTGGTGTAGATAAACAATGGGCATTGCAGGGCTAGGCCAATGACTAAGCTCTCATATGCCCCCTATGTGGAAAAGAAAACACCAAGTGGGAGAATGTTAGGTGTGTGTTAAATTATTTCCATGACTAGTCGCACATGCGAGGGGGTTTCAAGGGGGCGGTAGCCCCCTATACGAAGTCCGAGGCAGTGCCTCGGGACAATTTTTTTGGACCCTATATTAGGTGGGTGGACTTACCTATGGTTCTGTGCATGTGTTTCACACATGGTTTTGGGAATGATGGTTTTTTGCCCATGGTATTTTGAAGATCCAGTCAAGGGAACTACGATTATGTTCTAATCCAGGATTAATGGATTGGGGTTTATGAATGCTTTGGCATGTATATATATATATATATTGTAACAATGAAAGGAACATAATGAAAAATAATTTTGGTAGTCCCGGTTTTGGGATCCAGAGGAAAATATCTGTGTATTTGTTTTATATTCTCATCATTGTTTATTTTATGTTTTTAGAATTTGTCTAAAGGTAATTTCTATACAGGGTTAAAACCTTAAAAATATAAGTGATCTTTGTGATTTGATTACACTTTTTAGATGCCTAAAATTAGTCTCCGTCACCTTTTATTTATACACAATAGAAGGGCTCCAGCAAATCACATGTGTGGGCTTTACAAATTTTCAAGTGACATAAAATAACTATGGCCGACTTAAACAATTCCTGTATAAACCCAACAACTACAATAAAAAAATCATTTCTCCACTTTTATAGCTGATGCAGGAGCATCTGACCCTTTTTTAATTTGAAGAGGAATCCAAAGCTGAGCAAAGAGTACGTGGATAATCGAGTTGAATCGAAGGAGAAAATATGGGAAATCTGTTTAAAAACAGATATAAAACGGATTTGAAGCGGATTTGATGAATATAGTATCAGCCGTGTATCAATTGTGGATCTTTCGTTGGCAGAAAATAAGGATCGGATCTTATCGATTCTTCCGATCTAACATTCTTATGTATATAAAACACAGAGTTGAGAGCGTGAGGTAGATAGCTAGAGATATATAGACAGGAATTTTGTGAGTGAGAAAGAATGTAATCGGTGTAGATACCGTGACTAAGGCTGCAATGCCTTAGATATATTGTGTTTTGTATATAATCGAAACTATATTCTATGTCGATTTCTGGATGTCGAGCTATGGGATTTTTGTAGTTTAAATCTACGAGTTAATTTCTATGTTGTAAACTTGTTGATCCACCATCGATCAGTCATAGGATCGATGGAGATCCAAAATAATGTTTAATTGTTCTGTTGAATAGCGTTAGTGTCAATGCAGAAAGAAGAGCATTGAATTGAATGCAGCTATGATGCGTGGTTGCCAGTTCGACGATGGAGAAGTTTAGTCAACATAGGGGTGTAGCCAATTATAAATCAGTTTTAATGTGAATCGGTCCAAGAGTTGAATCGGCGTTGTGTAATCAGATCGAAATAAAAGTAAATGGATCACATCGGATCGGAGTTCTGTCTGGTCTTCGATTCCGAAATGATTAGATCAGAGGAGAACGTATTGAATTGGTATTGAATCGGAGGTACAGAACTGTCGAGGGGGATGCAAGTGAAAATTCAGTGCATGATATGGCTTTAACATATTTGGAAATATGTTGATACGTCGCTTCAACCCATCGTTAGTATTTAAAATCCTGTGTCAACATTGGTATGCATATGGTTGTGTAAATAAACCATCGTACCCAAATGAAGTTGAATCTTCTTTGTTACGTACCCATATATTTTGGGCCATGAGCTGAAGGAACTCCAGCATGCCTCGGATGGAGTTGGGTGGGTCGGCGGATCTGCCAACGAATATAGGGTGCCCATATTATATTTTAAAATCCCTCTATTGCAAGGTATTGTATTACTATGTGGTCGTGAGGTTTAGATTGCATGCCTGCGATGATGATTAAAGTAATGCTCGATTTAATTGAAGATCCACGTCAACAAGTTCAAAGGTTTCCGCTTCCGATAAGGCTTGTGGGCCATAACCCACAGGCCCAGGTTCGCGATTTTTACATGGAAAGGGATTTTGGGCAATACCCAAGATTTCTTTTCATCAAGTGGTATCAGAGCGGGGAAAGTTTCCTGCGAGGAGAAGGATTCCAGAGAGAAGGAGAAGCAGGAGGTACAGTTGCTAAAGCTGGCAAGTTTGTGGTCTTACCGTCGTGCAGATGGCGGCAGTGGAAGGTGAGAAGATTTGCATCAACCTAGAGCAAGGTGTGCTCAATTGGTTCCAGAGGAGATAACCAAAAGGATGCCAAAAGACCGAGTGCGGAGGACTTTGTGAGGTATTGTGTAACAGAAGGAGACTGTTACTACAGAGGTTGGTTGCAGCTCACAAAAGATCATGAAGGTAGTTCCACTGAAGAGATACAGTGGGTGGAATTGCTGAGAGGAAGTATATATGACCAGGAGGTCATCAATATTTTTTTACCATGGGATTCTGATGCAGGAGCATCTGACCCTTTTTTAATTTGAAGAGGAATCCAAAGCCGAGCGAAGAGTACGTGGATAGTCGAGCTGAATCGAAGGAGAAAATATGGGAAATCTATTTTAAAACAGATATAAAACGGATTTGAAGTGGATTTGATGAATATAGTATCAGCCGTGTATCAATTGTGGAGCTTTCGTTGGCAGAAAATAAGGATCGGATCTTATCGATTCTTCCGATCTAACATTCTTATGTATATAAAACACAGAGTTGAGAGCGTGAGGTAGATAGCTAGAGATATATAGACAGGCATTTTGTGAGTGAGAAAGAATGTAATCGGTGTAGATACCATGACTAAGGCTGCAATGCCTTAGATATATTGTGTTTTGTATATAATCGAAACTATATTCTATGTCGATTTCTGGATGTCGAGCTATGGGTTTTTTGTAGTTTAAATCTGCGAGTTAATTTCTATGTTGTAAACTTTTTGATCCACCATCGATCAGTCATAGGATCGATGGAGATACAAAATAATGTTTAATTGTTCTGTTGAATAGCGTTGGTGTCAATGTAGAAAGAAGAGCATTGAATTGAATGCAGCTATGATGCGTGGTTGCCAATTCGACGATGGAGAAGTTCAGTCAACATAGGGGTGTAGCCAATTATAAATCCGTTTTAATGTGAATCGGTCCAAGAGTTGAATCGGTGTTGTGTAATCAGATCGAAATAAAAGTAAATGGATCGCATCGGATCGACGTTCTGTCTGGTCTTCGATTCCGAAATGATCAGATCCGAGGAGAACGTATTGAATCGGTATTGAATCATACGTATAGAACTGTCAAGGGGGATGCAAGTGGAAATTCGGTGCATGATATGGCTTTAACAAATTTGGAAATATGTTGATACGTGGCTTCAACCCATCATTAGTATTTAAAATCCTGTGTCAACATTGGTATGCATATGGTTGTGTAAATAAACCATCGTACCCAAATGAAGTTGAATCTTCTTTGTTACGTACCCATATATTTTTGGCCATGAGCTGAAGGAACTCCAGCATGCCTCGGATGGAGTTGGGTGGGTCGGCGGATCTGCCGACGAATATAGGGTGCCCATATTATATTTTAAAATCCCTCTATTGCAATGTATTGTATTACTATGTGGTCGTGAGGTTTAGATTGCATGCCTGCGATGATGATTAAAGTAATGCTCGATTTAATTGAAGATCCATGTCAACAAGTTCAAAGGTTTCCACTTCTGATAAGGCTTGTGGGCCATAACCCACAGGCCCAGGTTCGCGATTTTTACATGGAAAGGGATTTTGGGCAATACCCAAGATTTCTTTTCATCAAGAGCTCACAATGATTTTCATTGCCCCTTTCTCCTCTAAGGGTCCTCTAACACCTCCAAGTGTCAAATCATCGAAACTACTCATGGATTCACACCCACCAACTTGGGTACAAGTCCCACATCTTGGGTTCCAAGCCCACTGTTAGAAATTTATATATTACGGAGCAATGGAACACATAAAAAGTTGCATAAATATAAATACAGAAAACACATTAAACAAGAGAGACATAGATATACGTGGTTCACCTAGTTTGGGCTACGTCCACCTCAAACAACCAGTCCTTCCTTTCTATTATCCAGCAAAATGAAGAGACACAACCTACAGCAGATCCGCTGTAATATCCTCTATTTTCTCTCACAGTCTCACCTCTCTACTTCACGCTTAGAGAATACACACATATTACACCGCCTCAAAAATACAATGCCCTCATACAAAGAGAGGGGTTGCCTTGTAGGGAAAAAACCCTAAACTAAACATAAGTTCTACTGTCAGATCATTCGCCTAATGAACAACCCAGATTGACTAGAAATTACTATACTTTTACAAGGCAATTTTACATCGTTTTTAGCTTCTGGGGCACTGCTCCCGAAACCCCTCGCCATGGGGGGGCTCCCCAAAGGTCGTAGTCGCCCCACCTGCAACGAATATTTTATGGGCGGTGTTGCTGCCCCCATTTCGAACTGGGGTCCAATGTGGCGATACCTTTGAATATAGAAGATAATCAGGCTCCACACCCAACAATCTCCCACTTGGAGACTGATTGTAGCAACTCCATCACTGCTCCATTTGTTGGACAATGACTCCTCTTTGGACCTGGCTGTTTCTCATCTTCATCGTCATCCTTAAAGACCAATTGAAACTAAGCATATTCTCAGTTTCTCCCTAGTTACAACTTTTTTAAGCATATCTGCAAGATTCTGGCTAGTGTGTATCTTTTCTAGCTTTAACTCTCCATCTTCCAACACTGATCGTATGAAATGGTACTTCAGTTGTATGTGTTTAGTCTTGGAATGAAATGTTGAGTTCTTTGCAAGATAAATGGCACTTTGGTTATCACTTTATAACGTGTCCATATCATGCTCCTTACCCAATTCACCCATAAACCTTTGTAACCAAATAATTTCTTTACTAGCCTCTATAGCAGCAACATACTCTACTTCTGTTGTTGAAAGTGCAACAACACTTTGGATTTTTGAAACCCAACTGACAGTTGTTCCACCAACAGTAAATACATATCCAATAGTGCTCCTCCTGTTATCTCTATCACCTGCCATATCTGCATCAACATATCCCTGTAGAGAAATGTTTGAACCACCAAAGCATAATGGTTGATTTGTGGTACCTTTCAAATATCTGAGAATCCATTTCACTTCCATCCAATGTTCCTTTCTTGGATTGTTCATGTACCTACTTACAACTCCCACTGCATGTGCAATATCAGGCCTTGTGCAGACCATTGCATACATTAAGCTTCCAACTGCTGATGCATATGGAACTTTAGACATATAACTCATGTCTTCTTGGGTCTTTGGGCACATTTCCTTGCTAAGTTTGAAATGGCTAGCAAAAGGTGTACTAACTGGTTTTGCATTGTACATATTAAATCTTTTCAATACCTTTTGTATGTACTCATTTTGAGACAATGTTAACTTGTGATTTTTCCTGTCTCTAGTGATTCTCATACAAAGGATTTGTTTTACAACTCCCAAATCCTTCATTGCAAATGAATTTGCCAATTTTCTTTTGAGCACATTTATTTCTTGCATGTTAGATCCCGCAACAAGCATGTCATCTACATACAATAAAAATATAATATAGCTGCCATCATTTTTCTTTTTCAGATAAACACAATGATCAGAGTGATATCTATTATAACCTTGTTCAGACATAAACTTGTCAAATTTTAGATACCACTTCCTTGGAGCCTGTTTTAAGCCATACAAGCTCTTCTTCAACCTACACACTAGTTTCTCCTTCCCTTTCATTTTGTATCCTTGTGGCTACTGCATATATATCTCTTCCTCCAAATCCCCATGGAGAAAGGTTGTCTATACATCTAACTTATCAAGATGCAAATCTTCAACTGCTACTAGACTAATAGTTCTGATAGAAGTCATTTTAACAACAGGAGAAAATATTTCATCAAAATCAATACCTTTCTTCTGTGCAAACCCCTTCACCACAAGTATAGCTTTGTACCTCTGTTTTCCTCCATCTTCTTCCTTCAACCTGTAAACCCATTTATTCTTCAATGTAGTTTTTCCTGCAGGCAACCTGACTAAATCCCAAGTCTGGTTATGCATAAAGGAGTCCATCTCTTCTTCCATGGCTACCTCCCACTTCTTCCTTCTTTCAACCTGCATTGCTTCTTCATAACATTCGGGTTCACCAGAATCAGTCAACAATAAATAATATAATGAAGGAGAGTATTGTTCAGGGGGTCTACTTATCCTGGTAGATCTTCTAACACCACTTTCAAGTGTTTGGGGTGCCTGTTGTTGTTGTGGTGGTTGTTATTGTTGTGGTTGTTGATTATTATTATTTTTAGGCACCTTTACTTTTTCAGTGATTTCATCAAGAACCACATATTCCTTGTTTTCCTTTTTATGTTCCTTTTCCTGCAACTGATTCTTATACAATACCTTTTCATTGAATATTACATCTTTGCTCCTAATGATTTTGTGATTTTTGTAATCATATAAGCGATAACCAAAATCATGAGCACCATATCCAATAAAGG
>APFE030315021.1:0-18316 GCA_000404065.3 Pinus taeda
TTTAAAGTTTTCCTTTCAATGGTTCACTACGTGATGTTGATTTGAATTTCCTAAAATGCAATCTACAATGATAAACAATCGTTGTTTATTTTGAGCAATGAAAATCCTAGCTACTAGGGAAAGAAAATAACAATTCTTTCAAACAAAGAGCAAAGAGCACACACTAGTGCATTTTCCTAAATCACTTTCCGCACAAAAACTAAATGAAAATGCAAATGCATGTATTTGTTTTTCATTCTCCTGAATGTGAAAAAATCCAAAAAGGAAAACTAATGCAGTAAAGATCTGACATATTTCTTTCAAAATGACATTTTCAACAATTTCTTCTTCAAAAGAGAAAGGAAGACTAAACAACACTTTTCAATTTTGAATAAAAATGCTTTCAACACTTCAAATATCAAAAATCAAATCAAATACATGATGAAAATTTCAATCTATTCAGGGAAGGAAGAATCAACGACATTTCTATTTTTGACACAAAACGATAGTTACGACACTTTTTGTACCAAAGCGACAGATCGCTTTAAGCAACTTTTCGACAAAGGATTGTAAATTATGAACAAATACAAAAAACATTCACTAATCTTAATCAATGGAGGCTGATATAAGTGATGCAAGTAGGCTTCAGTAAGGAGGCAATGTTTATAAGCAGCAAAACATCTAAACAAAACTGAAAAGAAGGACAAAAACCCCTAATTTCTAAAATGGAAATAGGTTCAGTCAGTCATCGCACCTGGGCTTCATAGAAATAGAGATGCATCACACTTTACAGACTCAGGAGGTGCGATGCATACTGGGTTACAGTGACAGACGGTGCAATGGACCAGGGAGCGCAACTGAAATGGGTTTTGGCTCAGATTTGCAGCTATTTTTAGTGAGTTAAGCTGAGCTATGATGGACAGTAAAGAGCAAAGTACAGAGGAATGTCTTGAGAGGTTACTAAGCGACCAAAAGGGCATCTAGAATGCTTGTAAGTCAAATTTTTAATTCATAAACTAAACCATAGATTAACTGAAGCAACATTCATCTACTATGCAATTGCAGAGCAAGAGTAGTTCGAAGGCTACCTGGCTGACTTCAGGCTCTATTTATCATTTATAAAACAAACAGTAACAACAAACAAACATCTATTCTCTCCCCAGGGGAGTTGCCAATTTGTTTCTAGGAAAACTAGTGTCTTTTCGAACGAATAACCCTCTGGGTTTGGCAGCTACCCTAGAAACAACAGTTTAAAGCAATTCACGATTTCTTCTATGTATAATAGATAAGAGAAAGGCAATGGGACCAACCTGGAACTTCCACTTAATCCCTTACTTTATCTCTCTCCCCCTTGACAGAGCTTGCAACTCCTCCCCGTACTTATCCCACTTGGAGAGTACCTGTAGAAACATAGTAACAAAGAACCGTCAAAGCATCTTGATCTATTATATCATAAACATTACAGAATCAGATATATGATGAACATAAAATAGCATTTACAAATGATAACATTCACAATTGCACAATAATATGGAAGAAAACTTGAAGAACTTTATTAAATATAAGGGATAATTACAAACCAGTTGTCTGACCCAGCATCATCCTCTCAGCATCAAGCCCTCTTCACCTCATGAAATAGCAAGATCACACCAACAATACAATGCTCTTTTTCTCAAATACAAACTATTAGCACTTCCTTGCAACTCACAATATTCGAGCGTCTAGATCTCTCAAATGAGGGATCCATTTATAGATGTGTGCAAGGGTGTGATTCATCTCTGGGGTTTTGATTAGTGTCATTCCACTTGTTGCATTTGGTTCCACTTGGCGATTTCTTAGATCTCTTACTTATCCCTGGGAAAATTCAGGGAGGTAAGTGTCATAGGAGAGGTTTCTAGGAGAATCCATGAGCATCCACTTAGCAAAATATCTCAAACATTTGTCCATCCTCGCCCATCACGCCCTACAGAAGGCCAAATCAGTATGCATCACACCTGAGCAGTGTATCACTTAGTATGAATCGAACCTGGCTAGTGTAGCAGTCAGTATGGTTCATTTTAGGCCAATTCTGGATGGTTTTTCAGGTGGAACTTTTGGGGAATGATGTAATCAGTTGACCATGTTCTTTTAGGGTATGAAAGAACTTTTTTAGGGGTCGAAGAGACCTAGTTTATCGACATATAAGATTGGGGTTGAAGTGCCAAAATATGTCTATAACAGAAGGATGAACTCAAATATAGTGATCAACCGTTACATATCAGCCATGGAAGTGAGGAGGAAAGTGCATCAAATTTTGAAGTAAGTGAAGGATCTTTGCCTTTTTTTTAACTTTGTTTCGGTTCATCAGAGACAACTTTCGTGCAATCAGAAATCAACCATCAATAAGTTTTGATTTGGACCATCTTGAGGGAAATGAAATCCTTGTTCAAGACTTTTCATATCCATATTTGTAGCCCCCGAATGCCATTGAATGCCAGGTTGCAGATGAAGACTTGGAAGCTAGAACATATGATCAAATGATGCAAGATGATTCCGTACCATTCTATTTTGAATCATTTCAGTTTTTGAAGGGAAATTTGCATAGTATATCTTCAAATGAGTAGCCTGTAGAAAATCATGCAATCTCATTGGAACCAATAGAAAATGGGTTGCAACAGTCTTTTCAAGTTTTGCATGATCTAATAGCTAATGTGTTGGATGATGTCTGTAGTCAAAGTCCTTCTCCATTAGCTACTTGTGAGCTTGAAACAAGTATTGATACAAACTTGATCCAACAGTCGGTTTCTTTGTTATTTTCAGCAGGAGTCTCGTCACAAAGCTCAGATGAAAGTTTGCATTCATGGTATGAGGAGAAGCAAAGTAATCCATTGGATGAGTTGAATCCCAGTGGACATGAATTTCAAGATCCTTATGCATTATTTTTGAAGTCGAATAGAGAATCCATTTTATTCAATGGATCTGTTTAGAAGTTTTCATGGGAGTTGCCTTTTAGTAGTTCTCTCTTGTTGTTCATAAGAAAGCACTTGCAAAGAATTAAAACAACAACCAGAATGCTTACTTGGTTGCATTGGTTGTTTCATTTCGCTTGATCAAGTGATGAATGGAACAATTAGTGTATGTTTTATTGAATAATCTCCACTTTGAGCGTCTTTTCCAGTTTGTTAGTTGTGTTTTAGTATTGAGTCAGTTTGTGTCTTTGAGTCATCAGTATTCAGTCATGCATTTCAGTTTGAGTTTTTTTTTTTTGAATCCGTTGCGAAATGGATGAGGCACTAATGTACATGTTCCCAGAGATCTATGGTTGTTGGCACCTCCAAGGAGCTACCATCCCCATTGGAGCCAATGTTAGTGTCAGTGTCTTCACACTGCCATCAGTGATCAAAATCTCCTCTTTTTCATTTCATGGTAGGAGTCTCATTCTGATGAGGTTGCATTCCATTAGGACATGGATCCACTGATGGTAGGGTTTGCCTCAGCTTTTCCCTCATGGTATGAACTTTCTGGTCTACTTCCATACTTTTCAGTCATGATTCATGTTCATTTTTCAGTTTATTCCATCAATTACATAGGGTTTGGTCTCATTAGAGGGTCCCACCAAGGTCAAAATTTGATGATTACATGCCAATAATGATGAGCAAGGACATGAGGTGGCCAATAATGATTGTTTCTCCTAAGCATCTAATGATGTTTCCACGCACCTGCCACTCCAAAAAATCAAGTCATCATGAGCACCAATTCACCTGCAAAAGCAAAAGAGAAACAAGCACTAAAACCCTAAATTCCTCTCCCACTGAGCTAGGGTTGGCTATGGGATCAGAGATATCTGAGCAAAGGAGCATAAGGGATATCAGAAAGTATGAGGCCATTTCATATCATCAAACATTAGGCCTCCATCATTTTTCGAGAAGTCATTCCAAGGAACAAGCCATTCACCACACATAAGGGATGGTTTTTCTTCAAATGATGTTTCTGAGAAATAGAAGATGATTTTGACAAAAGTGAGAGAGGTTTTTGTCCATCATTTACCCAAGAAGAAAAAATTATTTCATTTTTTACACAGGTTTCATGGTTTGGGAGAAATGTCGAAAACATCATTTGCCTCAGGAGGGTTGTTGCACCTCTGGATTGACCTTGTTAAAATCAATTTTTCTCCTCGATAGAATGAAAAAATGACCTGCTTGATGAGTCAGCTGCTAGTAGACACAAAGAGATTTCCAATGAGCTATCATGAGCTCAATTTGGAGTTGAGGAAAACCTGCAAAAGTTGATTGCAATAGCATTCTGCATTTAGGTAGCCTCATTCTCCACATTTTGACTAGTCTTGGGAGATTGGACTTCTGATAGGGAAAATAAACTTCAAATTGCAGATTTCAATATGTTCTAGAAAGCAGACTCGACAAGCTTTCCAATGAGCTATCACGCACCCAATTTGGACACAGGTAAGGCCTTCCAAAGTTTCCTACAAAATGGCGCTACGCCCATGGGAGGCGCTACGCACCTAGCAAGGTTTTCCTTTGTTAATTTTCACAGGCGCTACACACTTGGCAGCCAAGCCCCAAAACGCTCCAAAATCACTAAATTTGCTTCAAATATCTAAAGTTACCTCTTGGAAAGTAATTAAATCAATCCTTCTTGTTGAAAAGGTTTTTGCATCAAGTTTTGGTGATATTTTCACTCATAAAGTTAAAACTGTAGTTTTGACTCAAAATTGTCCCATAAATTTCACAAACTGTCTCATAAATTTAAAAGCTCACTCATTTATTGTTGTCCTGTCTCATCCATTTGTTTTTCACTAAACCCCATTCCCTCATATAAATTCCCTAAACCCTATTCCCTCATATATTTTCCCCAAATCCCATTCCCAGATATAAATTTCCCAAACCCTACACACTTTATCCTACTCACTCCCTAAACCCTATTCTCATCCCTAAGACCTGTTCATATATACATTTCCACATCCCCTCCCCATACACTCTACCCATTCCATTCCTTCATCCTATTCCATACTATTATCCACAAACCATTCATATATAATCACATTTTTCAAAACTAGGGGAAAACAATGGAAAGAGACAGTGAATATGACTATGAGGAAAGACACTCAGTGATAGTTCCATGGAGAGACATAAGCATAAAAGAGAAGATGCACAAGGATGATATAGATTATGAACAAGAAAGATAACAAATAGTTGGAGGATAAGGAAAGCCTAATGGAGCTTGAAATGTTGAAATTGAACAGGCAAAATGACAAAGAGGACCATGTCACTTTGACTTCCATTGAGCAAAAGATTGAAGATGACTAGGAAACTTGGCTTGAGAGGGTCAACATGCATATTTATGGACTGATCAAAATGGCCAATAGGGACAATAGAATGCTTGAGCACATGTCATATCATTATATGACTCGAAAACAAAATTTGCAATATGAGAATCAGGAAGCTTAAGGCTAGGTTGAGGAAGGCCTTAAGGAGAAAGAAAGAGTAAAACAAGTTGAAAGTCTTGGCTGAAACCTCACTAGCCCATTAAAGCGACTGATGGTGGTGCCTTGTGCCAAATCTGGGAAAAGTTTGATAAATTTTGGTCATTTTGAAATTTTGAAATAGTAAACACAGAAGATTGCCCTAGGTGTGTAGCGCCACCGGCACTATGCTTTTCACTGAAGGACTTTTTGAAGAAATGTCTTACATATCTGGATTTAGCATGATGAGAACATCAAACCCAAAAAATTGCAGCAATTTTTGAGCAAAACATGGTCACGAAAAGGTCAAAAAACTATCAAAAAATGACCTCTCTGCCTCTTTTTGGACACACAAAAGTAGCCTTGGGAGATTTCACGTTTGAGGGGAAAAATGACATCGAAATTGCATAATTCAAGATGTTACAGAAACTAGACAGGAATCCCTTCCCAATGAGCTATCTTGGGCTCAATTTGGTTAAGGGGAAGGCCTCCCAACGTGGCTGTGAAGTGGTGCTACGCACCTAGCCAGTGGCGCTACGCATAGAGCCAGTTTGCCCAAAACTCCAGTTTTCGCCTAGTTTCTCTGCAAGTTGACTTTTTCTCTCTTCATGGATGAATTTATGGGTGTAGTTAATGCTATGGTATGAAAATTTAATTTATAAATGATCTTAGGGGGTAGATTCATCAGTTTGAGCTAGTTTGGGGGTCAATGAATCGGTTTACATGCTTATAGAGGCAAGTTGTTCCAATGCCTATTTTCCTGTTACTTCTTTGGAAATGGTTGTAACAATTCCTTATCTCTTGGATTCGATCCCTGATGGCTAGCATAGGTGGTTTTTATGTCTATATTATTTATTTTTTCAGTCATTAGGAAAGGTTGGACTCTCTTGGATCCTCTCAGCGACATTGTACATCTTTACAAAAGTTTGGCAAGGAAATAAACCAGGATTTGTAGCTATTTTTGTGGGATACTTGTGGTAAAGTATTTTTGCATAGTTTCTTCTTCTTTTATTAGTTTTCCTCATGTGTTATGTGTGCCACAATCTTATTCATTCTTCTAGCTAAATGAAATCAAGATAAATAGGTATAATACATTGGTTACAGTGCTCTGCCTTGGGAATCCATTTATTTTTTGATGTTTTCTACTATTTGAAGAGGACTCATGATATTTGCATGCCCTCCTCATCTCCTCACCAGTATTAGACCTACCATCTCACTCAATTTCAAGTGTTAAACACTTACCTACCTCGCCCCACAGAACACTTAGCATCCTTACTTCATTTCCCAGACCCAAAGCTACCTACTCCATTTGATCCAACAACAAAACCCAACAAAATCAATCAAAAACCCTAGAGCTACTATACCTAACCTAAAATCCATATTTGATCCAATCATCTTAACTGAGATTGATAAGGAGAGAGCCCTCTCCCGACCTGATATGGCTAGCTACCAGGTTAAGCTTGGTTTGTGGTTATCCTAGGATTGCCTCCCTTCAGCTTGAGGTTAATCTAGGCTCTAACAAATATGACAAAAATATTATTATTAAATGTAATCTAAAATATTTGACCCAAGAATTGATTAGAGTTCTGAACAATTACAACTACCATAGGAGTTGATACGCCTTACTAGATGGAACCCCGTAGTCATTGGTAATTCAACTCTTGGGGTTATTGAAGGAGGTTGGATTCGACTGTGTCGAATATCTACATTAACTTTCCATCTTGTAATATGTTTTCCTATGCTTGATTTTTTTATTCAATCCTGATGGTGGGAGATTGATGGACGATAAACATGCAGAAATTGTTTCAGTGAAAATTTCCATCATTAGACTTATAGCTATTAAAATTGGGAAGTTATGGAGTCTCATAAACACACCTCATCAATCTTCCTAACCCTAACTTTTGTTCTTATGGCTTGAAATATTTGGCTAAATTATATCCTTCTGAATAGTTTATGGAAACTAGTTCAAAAACTGCATGCTATGCTATAATGTACACAACAACTAGAGATATTACAGAAACAAAGAAAGAGATCACGTCAAGATATATGTAGAGAAAGATAAGTAACTTTGTCATTTTCATTGAAATGATTTAAAGGATTTCATGTGCAGAGATAATACGTTATGGAATTTCCATTTTTAAAAGAATAATGTAGCTACGCGTAAATAAAATATCTTATCGAATATCCTTTTGAAAATACTATGTATATCTCATGCACAAATATAATAATTTATGGGATTTCAGTTTTATTAAAGAAATATGTAGTTATGCATAAGGATAATAACCTATGGTATTTATTTTTTGAAAATAATATGTAGATCTCATCGGAAGAAGTAATATAAGTTATGGGACTTTCTTTTAAAGAATAAGAAGTTTTTGTGGTCAAAGATGGAGAAGTTATTGGATTTTCTTTTGAAACGATACATATTTCTTGTGGGTAAAAAGATGAATTATGTTAATCCTTTTTAAATAATTGATGGTTCTTTTGTGTAAAAAGATAATTTAACTTTGGTGATTTCTTGAATAAATGAGGTTGTGTAACTATACACACATTCTTTATTGATATGCAAGCTAATATAATCATAATTGCATTTGAGATATGAATAAAAGGTCATGGTTTTACAATTGCATGCATATTGTTCATTCACGTGCATATCACAAGTGATAAGTGATTATTATACAATGAAAGGTGGTATTATAGTTGGAACAAGGATGAATACAGGATACTTTATGCATTTAATTAATGCATATGAATAGGTATGATTGATATTCTTTATGCATTTTATGTAATGTATGTGTGATGTGGATTAACAAGCATGTTTTTATAATTATATGAATATAATAAAATTATGTGAAAAACGAATAAAAACACATGTTTGATCAATTTATACATTTATTTAATGCATGATAAGTATGTGTGTTTTTCTGTATGTATCCATTTATTAATGCATTGTAAATATGAAAAATTAGATGTGCATTTGCAAGTATGTGCATTTGTATAATGCATTAGAATAAAAACAAACAGATTTTAGCTATATTTTCTGTTATTAACTAATTTTATTACATTGGTACAAGCCAAAATGATTATGTACTTGATGGTGCATGTAAAATTAAAAGATTAAATATAACTCTTAGTATTATTTATGCATGTGCAAGGAAGTGGTCTTGCGCTTGGAGATGCTTGTAAAAACAATATATTAAGGATGATTTTCAATGTTATCATGCATGTGCAAGAAAGTGAAACAATATGTATAACACATAGATTATTGTTAGTGTTAACTAGTAGAGATTGATTACTTGGGATTTCATAAATAGATATTTTACCTAATAATGAAGTTATTATTACGGACGATAGAAATTGTAGGAAAGAATCATGACTTATGCAAAGAATGGTTCGATAGTTTCTAATCTATCCTTTTTGCAAAAACCAAAAGATAAATGATAACTATCATTACGACAGATAATGAGGTCATTATGATTCGTTGATGATTCATGCAAAGTGAAGGATCATCAAATGCAATTTACAAGGGATAATTAATTGTAGGAAAAAACCATGCCACGAAGGTAATGTGCTCAAGAAATGTGGGGTAAGGTGTTTGAAAAACATGACATCATGTTGAATGTATTGGCCTCTAATTAATTACGTTTGAATTAAAGATTATGTTCTTTTGTAAAATTTTAACTATGGATAAGGGATGGACACCCTTGCTTCCACTGAGTAAGGGGTGAACTCTGTCATGAAGCATTTAATAAAATAAATGTTTATTTGGTTTTCCCTTTAGGGTTTCCATGGCATGTTGATGTCCATTTATGTATTTTCCTATCCTATTATCTTGATGATGATGCTACCTTGTATGACATTAATACTTACATCACTCAATGTGTAATTAACAAGATTAATTCAATGAGCAATGATAATGATGCAAATTTGTTGCAGAAATCATTATGATAACAAGTTGCATTAATGATTATTATTTTTCATACATAGTTATTCCATTTTTGTAAATACCTAACTTGATGTTGGTGATTATAGCATTAATGATCAATTAAGTGGGTGATGAGTTATTCATGGGATGCTATATGTAGGTAAAGTTTTATATACAAAATTCAATCTTATGTATCTTTGCACGAGGTCTATCGAGGGCTGTTACAAGTGGTATCAGAGCAAAGGTTGCATCATTGGCACCTCAAGTTCTGTAAGAATGAGAAAGAGTAGAGGTATGATACTCACAAAATTACATGGAAATGTATGCAGTAGACTTCATTTAATGCAAGAAGCATGATGGTGATAATGATTTCATTGAGGAATGATAATGTTAATGACTACTTTGAAGGATAATTGTACTCATGGTATTTGAGTATTTATGTGGATAAACAACAATTTAAATTGTTTTTGGATTTAATTATATTAAATTATGGACATTCCCTGGCACTCACAAGGTAAATAATGATAATTTGGATTAAGATTTACTTCCATTATTTTATTCATACTTCTATTTTAATTTTTAATGTTGCATTAAAATAAAAATTCTTATATTTGCAATGCATTTCTTATAAGAAAAAAAATGAATATATGCATTGCCTTAATAAAAGAATGTAGAAAGGCTTGTCCTTGAGTGGATAATAGCATGATTAAAAATACATTAAGAGAACCCCCTGGAATGTTGAGAATAAACAATGAGTCATGCAGTAGGCCTTGCCGTTAATGGCTAATGATCAATATTTTATTTTTATGGAATTAATTTGAATTCTGATTGGATTTGTGATAGTTGGTAGCATTGACTATTTAGTATATTTCACTACCTCCTATGAATTAGCATTCCATGACATCATTGTTGGTAACTATAATAATAATAAATTGTATGTCATTTTTCAACAAACTATTAAAGTTATCATTGAAGGTATATTGCAATATCCATAATTTAGTTTTTTATTAAATATTATTGTTAAAACTTGTAAACAATGTGATAGTGGTAGTTCATTTTCATGTTATTGTTCTAATGATGACAATACATTGTTGAGCTTGGGTTTGAATAGATTGTTACCTATATTTGTTATCAACACTCAAGTACTAATGGTGAATTAGTGTTCTTGTATGAGTAAATATTTGTATAGGCTTTTATGCATATTAAGATAGTATGAAAATAACTTTGATGACTATGGAAGTGGATATTTATTTAATGATGCATACGCATGACTATAACTTCTTGAATGTTACAAAGAACTTAGATCACTATAACAACAGTGTATTTAAAAGTGATTGATGAAATATAAATTCATTGTTATGTCAATAATAAGAATAGAAAGGAAAAAGGTGTTCCCTTCCATATGAACATGCATAAATGGTAACTAATGTGACAAGGGAAACAAAGATTATGTGATAGTTTAATGCATGTTCTACAAAATTAATGATAAACTAGTAGTTGTTAGATGTTGTTAATTACATTGTCTTCTCAAACGTCATGCATGGCAATGTAGTTTTATAAGTTGATGACTCAATGATGGTATTAGTGTGAATGAGATGGTATAGATCATGCATAGAAAAACTATTACATTTTTATCCTTTCGAAAATCATCCAACCTCTATGCACATTATTAGTGAAACTACATATTATACCTAATCAGTTAAGTCCATTATGTTGTGGAAATGTAGTGTCCTTATCATCGTTAAAAAAATATGGATGGCATTTTGACTACGTTGGTATTTCTTATTTATTTAACCAATAAAATTTTGTGTGATTTATTTAAATGTAGTAATGTTGCATATTGGTTGTTTGTTAGACACATATGCATAAAATGAAATGTCATTTTGCAGACATTTTTTTCTACACTCCTCGCACAATTTTTTTCTACATGCCAAAACAAACATTATTATCCTCATAGATTAGGTTGGGTATGTACCATGATAGAAGTTAATATTCCAAAGAATATTTCTCAACAGAAAGACAAACCATCTGGTATTTCTAATGGAGAATTTGACCCATTTTGTAAGGAAATAAACTAATCTCGATCCCAAAATGATAAAAAAGAGGTCAACTACAAAATCAATGTATACTATTATGGAAAATCAAATCCTAGTTTTGGCATGCTTACTCACTCCATTTTATCGATTAATGTATATATTTAACCTTTTGAATCTACTAGGATTATAGGAAATTAGTCTCATTGCATTAATCAACACAAAACGATAATTAAATGATTGAACCATCAACGTATGTCTCCCACACACAAGAATGCATTGGATGTTCCTTGAGAAGAATGAATTGAGCATTACAATGAAGCATTTGAGTTTGAAATGTTTTCTGGGAAATGAAATAATCATGTAATTGGCAGTTTTAGCTTATTAGTGCGGGTGAGGAGGATGTGTTGTGTAGAAAAATGGGTGTGTTTACTAAGGAACATAAACTTTCTTCTGCAATGCCATGTATATCCACATATGTTTCCACACATTACATATTAATAAATTAATTAGAAGTTTTAGATTATCAAAGTTTGGCACATAAAAAGCTTGGGTTACATAAATACTATGTGTATTTGTGGTTTCACATTTGTCAAGTGTATAGTAATATTAATAAAAGTCTATTTTTAATGTGTAAGAGGAAGAAGTGTTATGTGGGAAACATGTATTCGAAGCAAGGAACATAAATTTTATTTGTCGGTGTTTTGTGCCACCGCATATATTCATGCAATAAATATATTAATAAATTAATTAGCCTTTTTTTATGTTAGTAGGGCATTGTTCAAACGTTTAATAACGTTTACTTTGAAACATTATGCAATGATCATCCATTTATCAGGCTTTGTATCTAGTATATGTTCTAACATAGTGAAATGATATGCATAGGAGGGATATGTGTAGAATAACATTTATTTTTCCACATTCATACTCTGAGCAGACTCTCCCTCTATGCAATTTTTCTAGATGTTGTAAAACATAAAGTTTCATGATATTTTACACATATTTTTTCGTTTCACAATAACATTTCTATGAAATGTCACATAAGCTCAGTAAACTTCATGCACTCTACTGATTCCCCCCCTCCATATGATTCTTTTTGCACACTATAATTGTCAAATTTTATGTTATTTGATAAACATATTTTTTCATTCTACAACACTTCTATTGGTAAAACAAATGTAGCAATTACCTTATCTTTTCAAACTACTTCTATAATTATTCTTATATTATTTTAATAATGAAATGGTTATGCTTCACATTGCAATTTGTGGAACGCGAATGTGTGAGAATGTGGAGGAAGTAGAATAAAGGCTTCCTCTGCATTCTGCATACATTGTTTAGATGTTTGGGTTTTTCCTAAAATTTAATAATACAAAATATCAAACTATTTATTTCTTTAATTAAAAAAATTGATTTAAGGTATCCAAATAAACATGTTTTTAAAATAATTTATCCATTCATTCATTCATTTTAGCATTCCTTCCAATTCGCCAAAAAGAAGTGATTTCTTAGTGAATCCCTACATAATACTCTACATTCGATCATGGCGTTATGTGATATGTTAAATAAACATATTTTTAATACATATAAGAAATCGTTGAAGATCAATAAATGAATGAGATGACCATATTTTGGTTGTCATGTCTACCTCTTATGAGTCATTCCAAAAGAATCTTGAGATACACAAGCTCGTTGCCAAACATTTTTTTATAAGATGGAGGGTCATTAAAATTAAGTCTATTGACAAGGTTGGGATCTATGGTCTCCCCAACTAATTCTCTCCTAGTGATGTTGCGTTGACTCTCCTTGTTCACCAACTCCACACCTTACTTTGCCTCATTCACTTGGCGTCCTCTATTTCACCAGAAAACAAAAAAGTCTGAAATATAATAATGTTATAGATGGGCTAAACTGATGAAACCTTTTGTGTTAAATGAAATAACAACTCAACTGAGAACAATAAAATCCCACCTAGACTTGCACTACAATGAACTAGGATGTAATTTGAAAAGAAACTTTTTAAATGAATATTCATACATTGTAAAAGAAACGTTACATAACCATTATGAAGGCACCCAAAATAGAGATGCAAAAAATTCAAATAGAAGGAAAAGTATGTAAACCATTATACCAGTTAATAATAAAATAAAATAGTAAAATGGCCGCCACATAAAAAAAGAGAAAAGAAAGAAGTGAAATACAAAAACAATGACCAAATGAAATTGGAACTTATGATAATTCCAACTTACCTTATTATCGAGTTTGGGAACAATAGAATATAATATTATCAGACTTTCTGAATAAATAAAGTTTAATTCCTATGGGTAACCTGTATCTATATGCCTCTCTTTAATTCATTAGAATTACCCTACTTTTGATGGGCTGGAATTTATCACCAACAGTCAAGGGGGTCTATCCAGTGTAGGTTCCCAACTAGAGCTTGCACCGAGTGTGTTGGATATCCCTTCTGGTATGTGGGCCCGACTGCCTCTCAGTTTTGCAGAGCTAGCTTCAGATATAAGTGTGATATAAACTTAGTAGAAAGTGTGAGTTTTAAGAAACACAAGAGAATAATTGACAAGTATCCTGTGTCATACATATATACCATGAATAGCAAGAGATAAGCCACAAAGTCTCATGTAGCTTATTGTTAGCAGAACTTTAATTAAGACTTGTGAAAATTAAATAGATACTTCTTAACGATTGCAAAATCAGTTCACAATAATCAACCATTTACCAGCATATTGACCGTATAGTCAAAAGAAAGATTATACTAACACCTAAAGAAATAGTTCATTAGAATTCGTATTGAGTGAATAAACCAAATACCATTCATATGTAGAAAAACTAGATTTGGGGTATTAAATAGCATATGGAGCGACCACACATCAAGAATCTCTCGGGAAAATTCGATCCGTCAAGTGTAGAAAAAAACTCATGGTACTAACACATAGATATTTGAAGCATTCAATAGTGAAAACATACAATTAACTCTTGTATTGACTATAAGAACTATACTTCTCCTAAGCATTGTGTCTATTACTATCCAAAAGTACCTCACTCAAAAAATCCTTTCAAATGAGACGTGAAGTTACATTTATAGGATGAGAGAGACGTTTGGTCTACTCTTGACTCTTGGACTTCCTAGTGACCTTTCGGCAACCACATGACTCTTAGCATTCTATGTGACCTTTCATGTTCATAGAGTATTCTGTGCTATCATAGTAAACACACAAAAGCAAAAGGAAATGGCTATCATCCTAGTTGACTAAGTTGCAGATGGTGAGTTCCGGATGCTGAGCCCAAGCTTTTCGGTCAGGTAAGTGTGTCATATGTTGTATTCTACCGCGATGGGAGAGATTGGTGGTTGGCCTTCATCATGTCGGTGTAAGCATTCCAATGCATTCGGGATGAGAGTATTTCACTTGGCACGTATATTATTGTTCAAGGTACCCAACTTGGTGTAGAGCCTCACTGGTTCCACGATGTAACGCTTGATATTTCTACTGAGACTGGCATATCTCTTGTGTGGCAGCTTGTCTATACATTTCTACGAATCCCTGTACCTCATTATTGATCTCCTCCTGGTTTCTGACCTGTCCAATTTCTCCTATAGAAGGGGACTCATGTAGTTGGATCACTGACTCAAGACTGCTAACAATTGCCTATAGGAAGCCAACACCCTTTCTGCATCTTTGACCAATTTCTCTGGACTACATTTTGATACAAAGTTGGACTCTAGTATTCTACATACCAATAGAATATTTCCTGGGGACTACTGTCGGGTTTTTGGGTACTTTTAAAACCATCCATGTATTTTATCTAGGGTGGTAATGACCTCTTTGAGCATGGCAACCCTTTCCTTTGAGTGATTCTGAATAGCCACAATGGGAGCTATAGTGTGGTGTAGTTTTTCCATATCCTCATAAACTACAGCCATAGTCTCTCCCAGGATCTTTGTTTCTGATGCGAGTACTATTTGGAAATCAGCTAACCCTATATGTAGCAAGCAGAGTGTTGTGATTTCCACCTCCAAGCTCCTCTTCCCTTGTTCTGCTACACTGGCCATTTGCTCGGATGTGTATAACCTATTTTGCAAATCTACAATTTGTCTAGTCATTCGGGCTATGTTGTGTTATGTGGCAGCTACGAATGTTGTACCGGCAGAGACAATCATTAGCGGGTTTGACATGATATAATCTTGAGGTTTACTTCATCAAATGTGATTTTAGTCAGATCTAGAACCTCTTCCTCTTGATCTTCTATGGTGCCTAGCTCTTAGAGGGGTAGGTGTCCGCCAGTGAGGGGAGGAATGGGAGGTACATCCAAAGGAAAATGCGGCCAAGGTTTCTTCTTACCTTTGTGCAACACTTTTGAGAAACCCTGTGTCATGTGGTAGCAAACCTCTCGTAGAAGAGTCCTATCAGTGACGAACTTGGGTAGAGCGTGCAGAGCTTTGTGAGTACATAACACCCTAACTACTATTCCCTTATCGATAGGGAACCAGTGAGCTACTTTAACCATAGTCCTCATGGCTCTTTTGGACATGCAAGGTGGTTCTTCCCTAAACAACAATTTGTATAATGGGATGATAAATGTTTTAGATATTATATCCAACTTGAATCTATAAGCCATGTCCCAGAAGACCTTGTAGTGGAAGTGGAAAGGTAGGGGTACTGATGAGTCCCAATTGCAGCTCTAGTGTTCAAAGTGGCACCTCGAATAGACAAAGTCAAGGAGGTACAAAGACATATAAAATTTTGGGGGTCGTTCGGGACCTAAGCTTTGGGTAGCGGCTATGTTGGTTCTCAAAGACGATGACAAGATGCTTGCCCAATTGAAAATAATCCCCTGAGTGGCAATGGCATACATCAGTGGGACCCATGTGCCATAAAACACATCGGAGTCTGCCTTGCCATATAGTCGACACATCATTGCAGCGATTAACTGATATACCCTACGTGGCCCTTCGGTCTTGTATGCCTGATCTGTCCTAACCTGGAACTTCGCAGGTTCTTGCCACCAATCCCTCAAGATGTCTTTTATCGGTGTAGTGAATCCAGCGAGCCACTTGGTGTAAAAAATCTGCTACTTTTCAGGCAATTTACAGTAGGTGTTGATATTCGTGGAAGCAATGGTAGTTATAGGCACCCCATCATGACCCATAATCATCCAGTATTCTGTGCTTGTACACTGCAAGACCCATTTGATGATTTCAATGCATGGGAATATTGGTGGATGAGTCGCCACTTTACGTATCCTTGACCTTTTGTCGTTGATATATATGTGAAAGTCCTCTTGTGTCTTTGGCATATCCCTCTTAGCAAATTCTTTGTAGATCTCATACCAAGAGAGCCTGGTAGTCTTACTTATGTTGCATGCCAGATCTGTGAAGATAGGTGGTTGTTCATCTGTATCTATTTCCCATGTCCTGCTTCCTCATGCACCTTGAGCTATTTTAGTAGTCGGGTGATCCATCTTGACTTCAAAAGAGGAAATGGATATGCACTTGAGCTCAACGTCACCTGGCATGTAAAAAATGCAATCCCACGATGAGAGAGAGGGCATAACCATAAATTGAAAATAAAAAAAAACCTTAGCCAGTGAAAGGGAGGTTGCAGGAATGACCGAGTCACAAGGTATCTGATGCGATAGTGCGATTGAGGTCATAAGTCGGGCGCTACCCTGAGGTCGAGATGCGAAGGGGAAGATTGTGGGTTGCATAGAGAATGGAGGAGTCGTGAGGTTGCAATGGTAGGAGGTCGCGAGGAAAGAGGAGTTGCGAGGTTGCAATGGTAGGTGGTCATGGGAAAAGGGGAGTCGCGAGGTTGCAATGGTAGGAGGTCGCGGGAAAGGGGAGTCGTGAGGTCGCAGAGTCACTGAGTTGCGAAGAAGGGGAGTCGCGAGGTCACAGAGTCGCAGAGTTGTGGAGGGAAAGATATCGCAGCCGCGAGGCATGTGACTAAGGTTCAGATTGTCTCAGAGGAGGCCTTTGAACGACTTAGGGAGACCCGGGTCACTTTCGGAAGGAGATCTCAATAAAGAGCTAAAACCTAGGGTAGGAGATAAGCCAGACGTTAGGGGATGTAGCTTATGCCATTTGGAAGAAAATAATCATTGCAGGAGGGAGGACCATTAATTACCAGAGTCAGACGCATGCACGAAGTTAGGTCAGAGGGATTTATGCCTTCTGGTACGATCAACAGAACTTTGTCAAATGCGACTAGGGTGCCGTCCTATCTATAAAATAATCGCATGTGTGGAGATCGCGAGAGTCGTGAGGGGGTATATTTCAACCTTGCGACTCAAGGGTCGCTTGTGACTTAACGATCACTTGTGACTCAGGGGTTGTGAAGTTGCATGGGTCGCGAAGTCGCACTGGAAGATCTGGATAGGAAATGTGATATTACGATCTTGCGACCTTGCGAGTCGTGGACTTGCATGGTCGCAAAAGTTCCTGGCTGTAACTAAGGTGACTGTGACTGTTTGACTCGGAAGGTTACGGGGTTGCGAGGTCGCATGGAATATAGGTGGTTAAAAGTGCAACCTTGCTACTTTGTGACCGGCAGGTCACCAAGGTCACAAGGGTTGTCTTGGTCACAGGTATATGCTATAGTTGCATTGCGATTATGTGACCCGGTCTTATCTCATGGACTTGCAACTTGGCTTAACTTAGCCAAAATTTGGAATTCCCTCGGATTTACTGACACTTACGAAACTTCGAGAAGGGCCTAATGGGGCTAAAGCTTATGCTTGTTGTAGGGGGTCCCAAAATTTTATGTTTACAAGGATTTTTGGAGGTGTTTTTGCAATAGCTACAACAATTGGTGATTCCCTAGAAGATCCCAGGATCTCTAACGTTTACGGGCCTCGCTTAAGGGGACTTGAAATAGATATTTCTTGATTGGGTTGCGAGTCCCA
>APFE030315030.1:0-10954 GCA_000404065.3 Pinus taeda
CCACATAAAAGAAAAAATGTGAAAGCAATGCCAATTGAAGTGCCATTGGTAGTACAATAATTTTTTGAAGAATAAATTCATGAAATTGTGTGCATCGTGTTCAAAATGCCACTATGCTTATTTTTATTTGAAACATAATGTTTAATCATGTTCAAGCAAATTTCAATTTATGTTAATTGGATTAGAATGAATAACTTAGCCAAGTAATGTAATCTTGGCTAAGATTAGATTAGGTAGATTAGGTGAATAAATTAATTGAATTGTATAATCTAGATTAATGTAATTTTTAGATTAATGTTTAATAGTTGTTTTAGACCTTTAAATTGGAAAATAAATAAGGATTGCACTCCTTAATACACCCTGGTGATTTTTAGTTAAGATTAGCTTAGAGGAAAATGGAATTTATCTCAAAAGAGTGCTATATGTAATATGATTTATCCAAAGTCTGGACCTTATTGTAAAAATATGTGTGTGATGGGACACTTTGTCAGTAGCATTTAAACCATTCTCATTTTTCTTGTTCTCAATCATATCCCCATCTCATCGAATGGCTCTCAGGCCTTTTTGGTCCCCCACTGCCATGTTTCCCTTTACCGATGATGGGTGGGTCTGAAAAGTGATTTCGTCCCTGTTGGTCCCACCCCTTGTGTCACCATCGCAGAATTTCATACCCCCCCTCTCAATACCATATACAACTCCTACCCTCCTCCAATTAAAGTGGTTTTTCATTGCTCCCGCCATAATCCACACTTCTGTTTATGTCACCCTCCACTTCCGTTCCACCTCCACTTCTCTACTGCCACGTATCTGCTTCCCACTAGCATTCCTATGCCTCCTTCCACCTACCCTTGGTCGCCACTTAAATTAACCATTGCACGCTCCCATTTGTAGCTTCGTCCCCTTGTGATTTTCAGTTGCAAAGTAAATGATCCTCCCAAACATCCATTTAGCCAAACATTCCTACTCTTGTGCAAACCTATAAATCTTCGTTCTCTCCCTCAATCACGTTATTTTCTCACTCCATACTATTACAGTGCCCTTGATCCTTTGTTTTTGCTTACCTATCAACTATTGCTCAGAGAGGAATTGCCTCCGAGCTCTCTTCCCATACAAATAACAATCGTCCTCTGCAATTATGTTTGTCATCCTCTGCAATTTGGTCCTACTATCACGATGGTTGCCAAAACAAAAACTGATGTCGTTATTATAAATCCCATGCTCTCTCCCTCTGGGGATTTAGCCCACATTACCTTAGTTGACAAATGTTATAAAATCACTGAAACACAGTGTGAATTCGACCTCTTCGAATTACACTATTGGTTTCGTGACACCTAACTTGACTCGTCCTACGAAATTGTCCTATGGCAATCAAGACTACCCTTGTTCATCTTTCCCCAATCTTATTATTGCCCTGAATTCTTCCTGAAGTGTCAGGCCTCTTATCTCTCAGGTAAGAAAGCTATCATCTCTGCTAATGGTGTAATATTTTTCATCATTACCACTAAGAATATAAACCAGACATTGCAGGTCCCACATAGTGACTCCCTAATTCCCTTTTCCATTAAACGTTTTAAGAAATTTACCAAAATCTCACTTTTCCCCAGAGAGCCAGGATTTTTGAAGTTTTCCTACCCAAAGATTCTCAATTGCCGAAGAAAACCCCCCCTTATTCCATTTCTATTTTCCCTGAAAGAACCAGACAAATCATCTCTGTCTTGCCTTGCCTACTTGGGTACTTCTCAGATGAATGGGTAGATGGGCCTATTTTATGCTTTCTCTCCACTCTTTCCAAAAAACAAGGACTGTCAGTCATCTTTGACTATGGTGACTTTCTTGCGGATGTAATAAATGAAAAACTCCCTTTGTTTTTAATTGAAGGAATGCTCAGGTACTCTTCCATTCTTATGCACATGCTTATTTTCTTCCAAACAGATAGGCTTACATTTGCATTTGAGATACTCAATCAGCAAGTTGAACCTCAGCCCATAATTTGTTGGAGCTCAATTAGCGAAGGACATTCACATGAGTACAATTTCAAAGATTTTATAAATCAGTTTGTATATACAACAAATTGTATGATGAGTGGCCAACAGTTTACCAGGATCACTAAGGACATTCAAAAGGTTCTGCATTTCAATGAGTAGGTTAAGACAAGAGATTGGTATTTATACCAGTCATTTAAAAAGATCAAAGTTTGTGGCTCCAAGTTTCCACCCTATAAACTACCAAAGTACCTTCAGATGAGGATATTTGCCTTGGAGTATATCGGGAAAATAATCCAATCAGACAACATTCATTTTGTGGCATCCAAGAAGAAGTCCCAGTACAGAATCAAAACACAGATAGGGCCATTTATTAGTAACAACGGAGTAGTAGGAGAGGAAGCATAACTCCTTCTAAAACAAATGAATTTTCCCCTTAGCTTCACATGGTCATATGAACCCTTTGGGCTAATTTCTAAGCTAAGGGTGGAACAAAGGATAACCTCCTATGTACATACCGAGAGACCAGAGATTAATAAATACATGAATCAATAGGATTGGGAAAATAACGCATTGCACGAGGCTGAAGAGAAGATGTTGTTTGGAACCACATCAAATAATCCTACTCGTAGAGAAAAAACTAAGAAAATACCAAGAGAGGAGGGCTCCCCTTCAGTTGCAGATGTCGAAGCCAAGGAATTCAAGATCTATACCAAGAAAACAAAGACATGCTCCAAGGTAGACTTCCCACCATCGGAGGAAACACATGGTAATATTATACTCTCTAGCCTCCATACTTTAAAGTCTGGTAACAACACAACTAATTCTCCATCATCTCCAACCACCAAAGAGAATCTAGCTACAACACCTCATACACAAGAGTCATTTATAGAATATAGGTAGCTTTATATATTTCAGGGGTACAAAGAAATTGAATAGAGAACTGAAGCCCTCCATCATAACATTTATGCTCAATTTAGGAAGTAGTCTTCCTCAATTCAACATGGGCTCATTTTGACCTATGACACAGAGAAAGGAAGAATGTATATGGAATTATTACAGGAATAGGTTCCTCAACCTAAATGAGCAGCTGATTTCAAGCAGACTACGTTTGAGTTTGAGGAAAAGGATGTCCATCCTTTGGATCAGATTGACATGCACAGCCAAACAGGATAAATGGTTTATTCAAGCTTCACACAGACTATCGTTATTGCTTCTAAACTGTAGCTATCTTTGGACAATGTTCAATCACAATTCAAACTGGAGAAATTTTATTCTCTGGCCAAAGACAATAGAATTAAATGTTTGGAGGAAATGGTGATCAAAGTGGGTTTTGATCTTGGTAATTCAAAGGCCATGGAAGAGATTATTAAGAAGAAGAATGATGACATAGTGTCCCTAAGGAAGAAATCAAAGTTTCCCACTACTGCATATCCCCAAGGAAAGGAGTTAGGAGAGAAAAAACACAGAAAGAAGAAAGTTTGAAGCTCTTGATGGAACAAAGTGCGCATATTAAGGAAATGGAGGCAGAGATGGATACATTGTTCAAAGAGAAAGAATAGAGTTCCCAACCTTCTATGGTTCCTCTTGATGCAGTGCCCATTACATCACTACTTCAAACATCCATTCCTACAACAACTAAAAGAGAAGGAGCATCCTCCCCTACAACACCTCCTTCTTCTTTAACTACAAATGATTCAAGAAAATTGGCTCAATCAATGGAAAACATGTCGATACAAGGAGAAGAAATTAGCAAAATGAGAGAAGATGTGAAAGTCCTACAGGAACAAAGCACTAGATATGAGAATTCTCTCTTGGAAGAGATGTAGAAATCCCAGACTCTTTCCGAGAGATTGCAACAGATGGAAAAGGAAGCTGCCATGGGTAATACCCTAACATGGGTTAAAGAGAACATTTGGAAAAGGATAGTGGAAGCCATGGTAGAAATCTGGCCATCTATAAAAATTATATTTGATAATAAGGAATTGATTGAGAGATCTAGTGAAGATATTGAACAAATCAAAGTATAGCTGGGGGATAAACCCAATGAAGCTACAAAGCTCATCAAGTTCCTCAATTCAAAAAACAAGCAGGAACTGGAATAAAAAGATATTGAGGACAGAACTGAAACCATACTAGAGGTAAAAAAGGTGCTGACCAAGAGAAATTTGATCAGGTAGCTGGAAGAAAAGTGTCAAGTTCTGGACATTTGTGTATAGAGGTTCTTCAACAAACTAGGAGCCCTCTACAAAAAATGACTTCACATTTTATTAGTAATAAATGAAAAGCTCAACACATGGTTATATTATAGTCAGAAATTGATGAACAAGGCTAAAGATGGTTCTAAACTTGCAGGAAGGAGAATTAGCATGACAAGAAAACCGTTTTTAGAAACATTGGCATATGATTTGGACATCCAGTATGAAATCAAGAATATCTTTATTTCCAAACCAACTTTTGCCAAATACACTGAAGTGGAAAAGGTCTACAGGAAGTTACTTAATACATCTATCCCCAGTGAACAATGTTGGAATGAATTATGCGAGTTACTGGAGTAATCATATGACTTGGTTGTACAACGTAGCATCAACAACACAACAAGATTCGAAGGGCCAAAAATCAGCCATTCCACCAATATAGTGCCACCAATTCAAGCAGTTCCAATTCTCCTAAATTTTTATAACAATTTGATAGATTCAGTTTAGGAATTTCTAAAATAAATCCTAGTTAGTTTGACATGATATTTTGTAAATAACTTATAAGTTATTCTCTTTTTTAAGTATCAAGGGTTGAAATTTTCATTCCATAACATTATTGTACTATTTTCATTTGATGGGATGATCAGTAATAAAAAGGACATTGTTCAGAGGAATCATGTGTTGGACTATTTGGTGAAGTGCTTCTGTCACTGTCTACGTGTTTATTCCTTTGTTTCCATACTTATGTTTTCTTAAATCTAAATTATTTTACAAAACATTTATGAACAAATTTGTTGAAAAATACACTCTGATTCTGGTTGTGGACAATTTAAATGTTTTCCTCTGATATGATGTTAAATAATTCTTAACTACTCTTTAACATTAGTTGAACTTATATCTTTTCTTCTATCACACTTCATTTAAACATAAAGGATCTAGTTAGTTTAGATACCTTACCACGTGAAACTCCTTTGAAAATCTAAAATAGATCCACGTTAAGTTGTAGACTCCATAGCCCAATGGGAGTTTTAGTAATTTAATCAACCAATAAATTTTAAAATCAAACTCTAAACTCTCATAAATAGCCTAATATCTAACTACAACAAAGTTAAATCTGATAAAGCGATCCCTCTTTGAGTTTAGGAAGGCTAGATCCTAACTGCCAAAGTGGTTTTATGGCTATGTCTCTAGTTCTCTTTGCAACCTCAGAAAATTATAGAGTGCTAACATTCTGGTGACCATACTGCGGAAAACGTTTAATCCTTCATTTCATTTTTACAAAATTAACTTCCATAGTTCATAAAACTTTAGTTCAGGAATACTAATGATCCAAATTTTAAAAATAAAGGATTAGAGGTTGTTTCTTACATTTAAGATCTGGCTTCGAAAATAATTCACACTAGATCTCATCCTGATCCAGAACCTCCCAAAATTTTAGATGATCCTGAAAAGCTATTAAGGAAAATAAATTTAGCTAAAAGTCAAGGAAGTAATAGTCCCCTTTCTAGGCCAAATTCTCTTCTAGAAAATTCTGATACCATACAAGATATTCAGTTTGACTTACCATTCGAACATAGTCTACTTAGGACCAAATATTAAAGTTTTGTTGATCAAATAGTAATTGATAAATATGTTTTTTCACCCTATAGATATGTAGGACCATATGTTGAACTTGATTTTGATTAGTAGGCCCTCTAGAACTTTGAAAAATTAGATGATCTTGTATCAACACTTGATAAAGCTATAAATCAAGCATATATTCAACAATTTGTTGAACTTTCTACCCTCAGTATTGCTGTATCATCTCATTCTTCCCAATCTATTCATCCTTCATCAATAGGCCCTACCCCTTCTGTAATCTCTACTACTACTCCAATAGTATCACAAACAATAACCCAACCTATCCCAATAAATCCTATTTCTACGCCTCCCATAAGACCACACATTATTCAACCCAACATGGCTACTCGTTAGGCTCCCTTGCTTTTACCTAGGTGGCTGAATCCTATGCCTCAATATTATCAAACCATAATTTCTCAATTTGATGCCATTGGTTCTCTCAATGCACAACATTATATCGATAAAATGACAAAAATATGAGACTTTTTTCCCAGAGTTTGGGTGGAGAAGTAAGAAAATGGTTTAAAAATTTACGAACATCTAGCATAGCTAACCTTGTTGCCTTTCATCAGTCTTTCCTAAGTAGGTGGGAAACAAAAAAGAATCATCTTCAGATCGTGAATGAATTTAAAAATGTAAAGAGAGGACCTAATGATATTATGGAAAAATATTGTGATAGGTTTAATAAAGTTTATAATGCAATCCTAGATGTTATTAGACCTCCCCCTGGCGTGGCCCTTATAATTTTCCATGAAGGATTTGATGTTGATATGGCATATCAACTAAGAGAAAGATACCCTACTACCTTAGAGGAAATTCAAGTTAATGCCTTTAAACTTGTGGCTAATTTATTAGCTAAAAAAGCAAAAATAAAAACTGAAAGAAGGGTTACCATCAAAGAGGAACCTTCCTCTTCTTCTCCATTTGATTATAAAATAGATAGTTTACTTAGAACTATGGAGAAAATCATGGATAGAATAACCATAATTGATAGGGCTCCTCCTAGAGAAAACCGAACATCTCCCTAGATCAGAAATCCAAATTTTAGAAGAAACCAACCCTAGATCAAAGAGAACCAAAAGGTCCAGATTAGTAGGTGAGACCTCCTTTTCAAGAGAACTATATAGAGGAGGAGGGAGAAATAGCTGAAGATATGAATTATTCTCAAATCAATGGGAGTAAATGAAAATGATTCTATATTTCTTACTGAAGAAAAACAAGACATTTTTCTACTATCCCAAGATGAGATAGATCTTGAGGAATCAGAAGAGTATAAGAAAGGTTTTGAAAATGAAATTATGGGAATCCATAAGTGATATAATCCGAGAAGTAGGAAAACACCCGATACTACAACTAAAAAGCCAGCTAATACACCTGCTAAGAAAAAAATTGAGATTCTTGCTCGAAAGAGTACGAAGGTTCTGATCCAAAAAAGACTTGATACTTTTGTCAAACCAACTCAAAGTAATGATCCCTTCACTAGCCAGCAAAGAGATATTTCCAAAAAGGACTTGGCTAAGAAACATGAGGCCATCAATTTATGCAAAACTCAAACATCATTCAGTATGGAACATGAATTGGTAAAGCTTAAAATATCCATTCCTTTAAAAGCACTGATGAACAAAACTGCATACAGATCACAAGTAATGAAAGCCCTAAGTGTAGGACAAGATTAAGATGCAGATAATGTATCTGATGATCAATCAAAAATATTGTTCGGACTCGAAGTTGATGGTAAAATCAAAGATGGAGATGTACCTCCATTTTACATTAACTTGAACATTCATGATAAAATATTACATAATGCAACGCATGACTCGGGGGCTTCTCACAATCTCATGCCTAGGGTAATCATGGAAAAATTGGAAATAGATATCACTAAATGATATAAATATCTATCTTGGTTTGATTCAAGTAAAGTAAAATGCCTTGGATTTATTAAAAATTTGTGTGTCAACTTAGTGAAAATACTAGCCAAGAGAGTGGCAATGGACATAGTTGTTGCTGACATACCCCCTAAATATGGCATGCTATTGTCTCGGTCATGGGGATCTAAGCCCCAAGGAACCTTCCAAATGGATATGACCTATGATACAATTCTAGTTTTTTATTAGAATAGGACACTATATAGGGAAAAATGCATGAAAAATGGTTGCTAATCAGGAGAAACCTCATAATTATCCCTTATATTTAGTCCATTTAGACCTTGATTCTTTTATTTTTTATAATGATGGAAATATAAAGGAACAACTTCCCAATAGAAACAATGAGCTATGTCAGATTGAGGAATGCCAGACAGACATCAGGGAACATGATGAACCAGATGAACCATTGTGGAATTTAAGTTTTGATAGAGATGTTAGTAAAGAAGGATCAGGGGTAGGCATATGGTTTTCAAATTCAAAAACTAATCACTTAGAATGACATTCATATAAAATAAATTTCCAATGTTCCAACAGCATAGCCAAGTACGAAGCCTTAATTTTAGGGTTACAACTTTTAAAGAAGCTAGGTGCTAAGAGAATTGCAATACATGAAGATTCTGAATTGATAATAAAACAAATTAAAAAGGAATATTATGCGAAACACCCAAGGTTGAGAGCCTATAGGAATATGTTTTTGGATTTTCTAGAATCATTTATTGAGTATAGCCTATCTGTGGTCCCTAGGGATAAAAATATCTTACCTGATGGTCTTGCTACTTCATCTAGTACCTGTAAAATGACATATCGTCCCAGTGATCAATATATTGTTCAAGTAAAGAACATACCTATTGTACTAGATAATATTAGATACTGGAAGGTTTTTGGAAATGATGCCTAGATTGAAGGTTTTCTGCAGTCAAAAGATGAATTTGAATATGCTAATATAGACATAGAAGTTGAACTAGAAGATAGTGTACATAACAGTGTGACTAAATTAGAATTGAAAGAAATAGATCAAGAAAAGGAAGAATCATAAATGTCATAGTTGAAAGACAATGTATTTCCTAGAGGATTAGTCCCCTTAGAAGATTTGTTTGACTTTAATGATGTGGATAAAAATCCTAAAATTGAACCTACTGGACCTGGAGTTGAAGAATATAACATTGGAATTGAATAAGAATCGAAGATGATTAAATTTTCCAAATCTATAGCCATAGAAGAAAAGCTAAAGTATATAGACTTGTTCAAAAAATTCATAGATTTTTTTGCATGGAGTTATGAGGATTTGAAATCCTATGACATGAACACTATACTACATCAGATTCCCTTAAAAGAAGACCATAAGCCTTTTAAGCAGAAATTAAGGAGAATCAACCCCATTGTTGGGTCCCTATAATACTAGTGATTACCTCATTACTATTGAGTTATACCCCTTATTAATATTGTTGTGCCCCTATTGTCCCCATATTGTTATTACTGTGCCCCATAGAATCCCTCTATTGTTAATTTTGTGTCCTTATATTATTATTGTTAGGTCAGTTGGGTTATATTGTGACTCTTTAGACTCCTATATATAGAAAGGAGGTTTTGTCATTTGAATCATTCAAGAATTGTTCATTTATGTAATGTAAAGGAGCTTGCCCCCTCGAAGAGGCTGAATTCTAAGGCATTGATCTATCTTTTCTATCTTTTCTTGAGCTGGTTTCATAACATTTGGTATCAGAGCTTTGGATTCTAGGGTTCCGCTGATCCAAACAGATCATTGTGGCATTTTTGCTATAACTTTTTTCTGCGATGTTTCAGAAGTTGAAACAAAAACCCATTTTAGAAGACGTCGTGCTAAATCTCGGGTCCAAATTTCAAAGCTATTTACGCTATATTTGCGGAGATATGATCTGAGGAAAATGGTCTTTTTGTAGACTCCTGAATTACATTCCAAATAGGTGACCTGGGGAAAATCGTCATAATATTTTCTCTGATCATTGGATTGAAATTTCGTAAGAAGGTACAGAAAGAGGACAAACTGTTGTTTTAAATGTCGGAATAGTGACTCGTGGCACGTCGTAAAAGTTCGCTCTACTGAACTAGTCTATAATCAAGTCCTTGTGGGAGATTTCACATAACTCTTCATTGGAGAATCCAATTTGGATCAGACTAGTGGCCTTGGAAAGAGGACACAGAGGGCTACTAGAGATCTCAATTTCAGAACTAGATGTTCTGAAAATACAGAGATACATCAGAGGCAATATCGAGCTCCTACAAAGAAAAAAAGGAATCGAAAAGCTCTAGCATGACTCGTGAAGAACAGGAAGAAATATTACATGATATATCAAAATTACAAGATCAAGTGCAAAAAATGTCAGCATCACAGAAGCTAACAAAAGCTAAGATAAATGGCATGGAATCTAAGATAAGGGCATGGAAGCTAAGATGAATGGGATGGAAGCTAAGATGGATGATTGGAAGACAGATTTGATGACAGACATGGATGATTTGAAGATAGATTTGAAGATAGACATGGACGATTTGAAGATAAATATGAATAAGCTGCTACAAGAAATGGTCACTAAGGGTGAAAGGGTAGTAAAGGAAACTCATGATGAGAACAAAAGAAATGTTAATCATGATTCCATAGACTCTAATGTGGGATCGAAGACCCATCATATTCCAAAAATCGATATGAGGACATTTGATGGCAAGGGTCCCGCAACATGGATACTACAGATGGAGCAATTTTTCGATCTCAATAATGTGCAAAACACACAAAAGGTACGTATTGCAACTTTATATTTGGTACCAAATCAGTTTCTATGGTATCAATGGCTTTTCTCTCGTAAACAATTTATCACTTGGGCAATTTTTACGGAAGAATTGATAGCACATTATGAGGATACAAAAAGCAACACTTTTTTTAGTCAATTGATAAGTGTCAAACAAAAGGGTTCAATAATGGAGCACATTGAGGAGTTCCAAAAATTGAACATAAGGGTAAAAGATATTCCAGAGGAGCATAGGATTGATTTGTTCATAGGAACTTTAAAGGATAATATCCAACATGATGTTCGCCTTTGGGAACCTGATTCATTAGAGAAGGCATTCAGGTTAGCAAGAAAACTGGAAAACAAAATTATGGCAACTAGGAAGCATACCACTCACAACTATAAATATGGAAGTGTTGTTGCCCCTAGTCTTCCACAACCTATAAGGTTGACACCACAACAATTGGAAG